>OMKY01087016.1:0-11814 GCA_900302395.1 Bregmaceros cantori | reverse complement strand
ATTGAAAAGTCCAATCGTCCATCGGAAAAGAAGAATCAGCAAATGTTTCTGGAGTACAGTATGGTCGGGCTATAGATGGAAAGATACCCATAATATACCTTCAATTCAGATTTTATATATGAGAACACTGAGTAGCTGGCGTTCTGGACTATATATAGAAGCCATTACAGTAACACAGATGCTAGCTGTTAGCATTACACTAACTGGCCTGCATTAGAGGCGGCGCCAAGCGCCAAGCAAGGCAGTAGTGCCCTCCAGCTGTAGCTTCCAGCGACACAGCGCTAGCCCTGCTTAACCATCCAATCAATTACAATAATTAGAGTTGCCCAAACTTTCAGATTCAGTGTGTACAAGGGATTACCTCTCATTGATGAAGTCACAAGCAATTAGATAGCAATCAGATTGCAAAAAAGCATAGCAAATATACTACTATAGTAGAACACAACCTTTTTACTAAAGTCGAACACAACGTTTGTACTATAGTAGAACACCACCTTTTTAAAAATAATATAATCTAGATTACGTTTACATCCACCAACGGACCAGATTATAGGGTATTTTATCACATTTATAATTATTAGCACCAAGTCACAACTAATTACTTCCACCAAATAAGCTTCCAGTACAATGTAAAATTGCAAAATCACTCTCATTTTACTTCAATAAATGTTGATTTGGTTGATCATTGAACAAAATGATTAGTAATTATTGAGTGAAATGCCACATTTTCTCCTGTATAATCATGGTTTCTCTTTACCTTAGCAAAAAACACATGTTAGCCGATTTCCTTAGTTGATGTGATCTCTGGTATTAGATAGCTGAAGACCTGTAGGGCACTCATAAACACATTAATTGTAGCCATGGATATAGACAAGCCACCTATAGAGATTCCATTTGACAGTTTTGAAGGGCCCATTTTACTGGGCAGGCTTTTATTATTCTTTGCTTACTGCCCACCCCCAGCCCCCAGGAGCGTTGTGGTCGAGCGTGGAGGCTTGCTGTGAAAATTAAGAGTGATGTCCTTGCCGTTGGAACTGCTCAATGTTATCTGATGCTACAGAGAATGCCCTCTGCCCTACGCCAGCTTGAATTCTTAAAAAAAGGTTACAAGGGATGTAGAGGAAGTTTAAAAAAAAAAAAAAGATAGATTTAGGTATAGCTGCAAGCGTTTAATTCAGGGCTGACAGTTGCCAACAAATTGGATAGTCAGCCCTAATTCATTGTTTTATTATTTGGTACATGCTCTGCTCAAATACATTCAATATAGGCCTGCCATTGTTAGTAACTTGCAAGGACCGTACCTCCCCCTATTCTGAAGACTACCATCCGAGCCCACTCGGAGGACCACTCCTGTTTTGTTAACGGTTAGCACTGGCTAACATCTTCAAATGAACTTTAAAAATCCCTATAAAAGCTTACATGTAATAATGTCTTCTACAGCATGACAGACTATGGATGTAAAAAAGACCCCCTAAAGATGGTGTAACCGCCTTTGTTTTTTTCTTTGTATGTTTTAAGTTATTTTTTCCAGCGTCAGCGCCGTTTTTCCATCTTTATTGGATAGGATTAGTCGGAAACTGGGTTGAAGAGATCGAGGGTAGACATTGCTGACAAGTCGCCGAGCGTGGTCAAACTCTGACACTGCGGACGCTGCGGTAGACACAGCGCCACTAACATGAATGGGGTTGCGTTAGGTGCGGTGTCCATAACCACTTGGCCAACGCGGACCCCAACCGTCTCTTTGTTATTCAGGCAATGGCAATGATATATGTCATAACATTATGTCCCTTAAATGAAGTCATTTGTTTATTCAAAGGAAGAGAGACACTGGGCACACGGCATGTTTGAAATTGAGTTATTGAGCATGGTCTGTATGTTGACCAGAGCATCATGAATAAATGAATGATTTAGGTCACAGCACGCCGGAGGATTTTAGGAGGAATATCCTGATTGGACGGTTTAAAAGCTGTGTCCACTCTTTGCTTCAGTGCATTCATTAGATGTGGTCACACGTGCACAAACACAGACTACATACACGCACACATCATCACACATTCTCTCCCTCCCTCAATTCAGTAGAAATTAATTAAATATCAATTCAAGAATGTTATCTCTCATTCTCTCTCTCTGTGCCATTTCAGTTCCCACACTGATACCAAGAGATGATAGCAAATATTTCAACACACACACACACACACACACACACACACACACACACACACACACACACGCTGTCACACTCTCACAAACACATTTGTCCAAATGCCACAGTCATTATATTTCAGGTTATTGCTTTTGGCAGACTGTCTTCATATGTTGGCAGAGGTTCCCCTGCACTGCGACTATTTGCATGTAGGTCTGCATATGTATGTTTTTTTATACAGTGTGCTCTGGCTGGCCGCCTGCTTTCTTGTGGTTTTAGTCAACTTGACACACTGTTGAGACGTCCATAAATCATCATGATTAGTCCAGCTTAAGAGTGACGCGAGTCACGTGACACAGTAACTCAATATTTGGAGCTGGGACTGCTGTGACTCCAGCCAGAGCTGTAGTACACCAAAGTAACAATATAAGTATATGTATTGCCAAAAGTACAAATCACATACTCCGTGGCCTTGACCAGCACTTGCTTCACATTTTCACCCCATTGGTTGGGGTGAAATTTTCACCCCATATGTGGCTCCATATGCATTACTTTTAAGCTCCTCCTCCTCCTCACACACACACACAAACAGTAAGGACTACACAGTGAATGAGATTAATAGCAAAGCATTACCTGCACTGGCCACACAGCATAGTTGAACGATGCACAGTGACACCATCTCCCGCGGAATAAGGTTCTAAATACGTTGACCGTTTCGGTCCTTCATGGCGTCCGGTTGGCATGGTGACGCTGCAGCTTTATCACGTCCTTGTGGGCGTGGTCTGACTGGGTTTCCCACCAGTCTGACCACGCCTCCCCCTGTCAGAGGGACCGTTGCAGGATAGAGTCCCAAACACGTAAAAGAGTGTAAGCTCCTTCATCTCTGTTGGTGTTCTTGCCACGTTTCCTTATCTCTATTGCTTCTTTGATCCAACGTTGATATCTGTTGCTCTCTGTAGTGACGATCTTTGCACGGTCCCAGTCCATGATGTGGTTGTTCAGCTTAGACTCCTTCACATGTTTGGGATTCTCTTAGGGATGGGGATTTCGAGGCTTCTGAGACCTCGAGGGGTTTGCATCGAAACGACGACACTCTCGATACACCGATATTCCATACTGCTGACCTCTGGTGGTGGTTTTTAGGAATTACATTGTGTCTCTTGTGACGTCACACATCACTTGTGTTCTTGAATAAAGCACATTTCTTATAAAAAGCTCAGAAGAGCAAGGTGATAAAAGCTTTTATCACCCTGCTCTTCTGCAGGGTGATAAAAGTTGTGGCCATTGTAACAGCGCCATTGTGACATGTTCCCATGTAGTGCACAACATTGGTCAGACTCATTGCTGTGTTGATAATGTGTGGATGTCCCTCTCAATGAAACAGAGTGGTCACAAATTGACATTCTGAACTAACATTCCTAAATAAAATACATCTAAAATATAAAAATATTTGCACACACGCCTCCTCCATCTTCAACACGCCTCCGTTCAAACCGACACCTTTCAACACGTGACCTTTGGCGCTCGACACCAAATCTCCCGATACTTGTTGTGTCATTTGTTCAATGCGGTGTCGAACGGCGGGTGTCGATCCCCATCCCTAGATTCTGTAACTGTAATAGACTGATGTAATCAAGGCATCACATACTGTTTTAAAGTTTGAAATACTGTTTTAAAGTTGAATGTTGGCCAAGTGACTCACTCTGTCAACTTGGCAGTGAAATGTATCTAGATGGGAATCCGCCCTAACAGTGTTGGGGTCTGGCTCTGCACAGCCCGGTGTCAGCGGCACATCACATCCTCCTCTGGTGTTTGGGATGGCAGCGAGCAGCGGTACCGCATGTCAGCACCGAGTCTCGTCACTTGCAGAAAAATCTGTGGAAAGATTCAACATGCTTTTCAATAGCCACTGTGAGAAGGGTGTGTGTGTGTGTGTGTGTGTGTGTGTGTGTGTGTGTGTGTGTGTGTGTGTGTGTGTGTGTGTGAGAGAGAGAGAGAGAGAGTGGACATGTGTGCGTTTTTGTGAGAGAGCGACAGTAGTGTGTGGGTCTGTGTGTGGGAGAGTGAGTTATGTGCACGTGTGTTAACATCTTTAGACATATTTATACACATTATTTACCCATTGTTTGCATAGTTATCCATGTATCTACTAAGAGAGAGAGAGATGTACAGACATGTGCATAATTATTTAGACAATAGTTGAGAGAGAAAGAGTGAATGAGCGACAGAGGGAGGAGAACAAATCTAAGAGAAAGAGAGTACATGTGTAGAGAGCAGATTGTTAAGTGCCCCCCAGTCATATATCGTAGCATACCCATATATGGTTAGTGGAGCACAGAGAGGTGGTTTAGAGGCTGTTTGATGTTTGCACGCACATGCTACATATCTCTACTCCTTTTAGGGAGGTCCTGACGACAAACCTTTGAAATCTCCAGAAGACAATGAATTTAACAACCGCTTCACAGAATGACAAAGCTGTTCATAATTATGTACAATTTGATTAAGACAACATAATAATAATATTGATACCAGCTCTCACGATTGGCCAGGGTGCTCTGCATTCCCAAATATCTACAGCAGTCCATACACCCTCAGTCCATTGTTACAAACTACGCCCACGAAGAGACGCAAGCCCCTACAACACAGCCTATATGCAAAATTGGAGATTGTACACTTCAGTTCATAACAGCAATTGTGCTCAATAAATTGCAATCTGGCATATGAATGAAGTTGGAATGTATGGTCAGATGTAATATTAAAAACAATTGTTTAATTGATTAGCAGTCCTAAAAAGTGTGTGACTAATACCTTATGAGAATGACAATTTGTTCAAGCGCTGTTCCTAATAAGTTAAACATCTACCGCCTGCTCATTTTGCAGTTTTTGCTGTTCCCTTACAGATGGGTCTGGGTCACTTGTTTGTGTTTCACCATGTCCCTCCAGGCTAGAGGGATTGGATAGCCAACACCTTCACTTAGTAGGTAATGTAGGGATGTTTTTAAGCCAACAACCCTCTCCTATGTGTCGTCTCGAGCTCTGTTGGCCCGAGGCCACACAACACTTCACCGTGTCAGTCAGTGCTAGTGCAGCCATCTGTCACCAAAAGATGATATCCTGTTACACGCGTGCATGCTCTCAACCAGGTCCTCCACCGCTTGTTTCTGATTGGCTAAGCCAAACTTTGGGCCCTTTACCCTATGTCCTTTTCATAACCATTGCGGCACATCGCAGCATGCTGAGTGCACTGCTCCATGAGGTTAGTTAGACACTAGGGTTAGGGTCAAGGAGTTGGGATGTGGTTAGGTTTTAGGTCAAGAACTTTGGCTTAATTGATCCACAACAGTCTGTGACGTTGGAGTTAAGAACCAATTACTTAGGTTTAGAGGTGCAACTGATTAATCGATTAATCGATGATAATTGATTATTGAATTAATCCGCAACTAATTCGTGAATTGATTAATCGACAGCGATTAATCATTTCCTTGTTTGGTGACTCCTCTCCTTAAATATGTTGAATGTTGTTCAACATTTGCAATATCAACAATGTTTCAAGTTAATAATCACTACAATTTTGTGCGCCGCAGTAGCCCAGTCTGTTAAGAGTTAAATGCACTGCAAAGCACACAAATGCCATATGAATGGCACGCAGAATCATGGGTTCGCTTCCCCTCCCCGACATCTTTGCCACATGTCTCCTCCGCCTTCTTCACCCTTTTTCCAGCCAATCCTGAATAAAGCTCCGAATGGGGCGCACAAAAAGACATTTGCTCCGAAAATACAAATGTTCCAATTTCAAATCAAATAATGAAGAGATTAATCTATTAATCATCAGAAAAGATGGCCGATTAATCGACTATCAAAATAATCGTTAGTTGCAGCTCTACTTAGATTGCAAATCTGAGTAGCTCAGTCAGTAAAGTTACCAATGGTCAGCTCTTTGAATCCCCAATACTTGTCAATGTGAGCCAAGCCACATATTGGGGGCGTGGCAAGCCTCCTGATAGCTGCTCGTTGTTATTGGGGGCATGGCTTCCTGTTAGCTGCTTGTTGTTATTGGGGGCGTGGCTTCCAATCTTTGTCACGGGTTATTGAACGATTGGTAAATGACCCAGAGAGGAGACAAAAGGGAGGGTTTAAAAACCCTTTATTTGCATGTGAAAACAATATTATTTTAGTCGTTAGAAAAGACCCTTTAGAGGTCAGAATGGAGTACATGAACAAAGTCTATCTAAGAACTGTCCATGGCTTCATCATCAGACACGTTACTCATCTCAATGTTCCGGGTCCACCGGGGTTGAATCAGGTTCCGGTGAAGGCTCCAGGGGGGTCGCGCTGTAGGTAGAAGAGACAGCACCCAGATGTGTTCAATTGCCAGGAATTGCACAGTTATCCAAGGAAACTTCGTCAAAGTAGTGAACCGTGGTGTGACGTGCTTAGTCAGGTAGACTAACCTGAGCCAAGGCTTTGGGGTTGCGACCTTCCGTGGTCGGATGCTGCCTTAAATGGCGGACTGTTGATTGGTGATGCGGGGCAGCTGGAGGCGCTGGAGGCTGCGCCGATGATCCGTGCTGGAGCGACGGTGATGGGCGGTCCGTGGACGATGCGCAATGTTAGTCCAGCTGTCCCCGCTGACTTGTAACAATCTTTTTTTTGTTTCCGTTTCTGCTCCTCATAAAATTCTGCTCGTTTTCGTTTTTTGTTTTTGTTCATTGAACCGGTTTCAGCATGCAGATGCAATGGACAGACCAATAAACATGTTGAAGGTTTTTATTTGACAAGTATATACACTCTGTGTGGACAGAGTGTGCAGGCACACCCAAACACATACAATCCCAGAAACATTATATCGTAGTTTACTGTACGAACACACATATTCACACACACAACACAGAAGATCTCCTTGCTTGCCAATGAATCTGCATGTCGGTGTGTGTGCTTGCATGGTCGTCTGTGCCCTGTGTGTTTGTCAGTTTGAATAAATGTGTGTGTGTTTACATACATGTATGACTTTCCGTGTATGTATGGATCTAATTCAAGGGTGTTGGCATCCCTGAATGAATTACTGGGTGTGTGTCCATTTGTATGAGTTACAAGGTGTCTGTGCATGTGTGTGTGTGTGTGTGAGGGAGAGAGAGACACTGAGTTGGGGTGTATTTGACACTAAGCTAGTGTGTGGAGTTACTTGTTTTTCGCACGTCGGCGTCTTTTCTGTATGTTTATTTCTCAGTTGTTGCCATAGTTACATGTACAGTAATATCATATGGCAGCGTATCTCAGCTTTCTGTTTGGCAGCAGTGTTCGCACACATCACTGTAAATGGTAGAACATTCAGGATTTGTGTGGTCCATGGTTATGCTGTGCTGCAGGATTAATCCAGTGTTGTCGGTAATGTTAAACTACCACATTTTCTGTGGCAGAACGTAGGGAAATCGATCCGAATTTCCTGGAACGATTTGATTTGGATTCATAAGGTCGCGATTCGATTCGATCCACGATACGATTCGACCCCCCCATCGTCACAATCTTAAAAACACGTTTGGCTGTGGGCAGTGTTCTCCGCTGAGCGCTGCCTGCAGCCACGCTGTTTTGGTATGGCCAGTAGCAACGGAGGAGTCCGCTCTGCTGGTGCTGGTGGTGATGGGAGAGGGGCTGCATACAGTGGCCTGCTAGGCTTGTGAGTTCATAACTCACATTGCCCATGGGTTAAAGCTATTGTGCATCCTATAACTGAAGAAGTCTGGAGTTTCCAGAATTCTTTGCTATCCCTTGGTATTGGGACATTGTCTACTATGGGGGCTAGTCATATTGGGACATTGTCTACTTTGGGCGCTAGTCATATTGGGACATATTCTACTTTGAAGCTAGTCACAACGAGCATCTACTAATTTTAGCCTGTGTGTCTGTCCATCTTTATTAATGCGCCAGATCATGTTGTATACTATTTATTTCACAGGAATCTTAAATATCGTGACTATCTACAATTGCAGAAATCCTTTTTTTGAATGAATGGTTAAACAGCTCAACATGTAAATCACGAACGACCTAGGGAATGCCATCTGCAAGGGATGCAGGCTGGTCTGGGGTTAACGGTGCGATGTATCAGATGACCTGTGGTTTCCTCTCAGACAGCACGAGCGAGAGTCGACGGATTAAAGTAACCTCCGGGCCCGTGGTCCTCGGCGTCTCTGGTTACGGCTAACAACCAGTGGCTGGTGTTGACGCGAGTCAACGCAGCGTGACTGATGTGCTTAGTGTCACTGCACCACGAAGCCAGCACGCCTGACTCCTGGCCGACCCCTGGCGCAAGACTTATTGCTATCCAGGTGTAGCTATGGATCCAACTGTCTTTCAAAGCAAGGTTCAAACTAAAATATGGTGCTTTCACTCAGTGTTTGTCGGAGCAGCACAGCCCCCCACCCCGATCACCCACTACCACGAATAAAATAACTTCTTGGAATTGCAACGCTGAGTCAGGACTGGGCTTTGTTTCATTTTCTTGATCTCTGGCCCCAGCCGGGAAGCTTGTCGCTTTTGCTGGGTGCATCGGAGGAATCTTAAGATAAATCAAGAATAGAGCATGATAGAAAGTAGAAACTCATCTTTCTTGTTTTAATGTATGATAAATGTATGCTGCATGAACATATATGCAGCAGCTTTCGAAGCTCTTTGGAGTCTGGCAGCTGAAATTTAGAATTATGAATGTCATCATTAAAGGCCCACAGGACACATGTTCAGAGATAACTAAAATGATCTACCACAGATCAAAATAAAGACTTTATGTACAGCTCTGTGTACTTATGGATCAATAGTCAGGCTGCATTCAGTGGGACAAACCGTTAGTACCGCCACCTTGGACCAATAGTCAGGCTGCATTCAGTGGGACAAACCGTTAGTACCGCTACCTTGACGCTCATCATCAAAAAGTTGCCAAGTGCTGCTTCAAGTTCCGCCTGGGTCTTGAATGCTACAGTTAATGAGTGGTGGAGGGCCCCTCAAACACAGCCTCTGTTCAGGAAGGTTCCGCGGTGGCCCCATTAACGGCTAATCACCGTAGCCGCCTTCATCCGCCATTCACAGCCACCATTATAGAGCAGCCACCCACGTGGTGTTTGCTAAAAACCAACAGCAATAAATAGTCACAACGTAGTCATTAATAAAAGGAGATACATTGTGAAGCCAAATCATTCCTTATTTTGATCGTTCAGGTTGTGGAGGACATTGCTGTATTTTTTTGTTTTATGTTTTTTTCCAGCCGATTCAGGCTGTTTTTCCCATGCGTTATTTATTAGGGTTAGCGGAAACAGGTGAAGATGGGGTGCAGACAGGCGGGAAATACGTCGGTGGCAAGATTCGAACCACCGACTCACCGCGCCATTGAGGCATACGTGTGCTTTCGAACGCTCTGCCTAACTGAGTGAGCTACTGAGCAGCACGACATTGCTGTATTTAAAATGAATATTGAATCAGTCCATAATAACATGAATAAATTACTGCATTTAATATGTGACTTGAATATTGTTGTGTGTTAAGTGAAGCAAGACCAAGTTTTGAATTTTCATTTCAATGTTTTATGCCAACTAGCATAGGGACATTGTTTGAGTTTGTTAGTCCTTCTGTTTGTCTTCACGCTGGCTGCTCACAAACGTGGTCATGAATTGTGTACACTCACAGCAGTAGGACTGTTGCATACTTATTCTGGGTCAAGTATGCAGTACAACCTCTAAACAGCCCCGCATGCTGTGGACCCAGTCAGTAACCAGTTCGCCCCAATTCAGGCTCCACTTCCAGTTCAGCAGCACTGCATCTTTTATTGTAACAATCTCAGTCAGCTTGTCTGACTGTACCTATTTTAAGTGCTACCAGTATTCACGGCTGTAGCATAACACAACACAGTGTGGTTAATGGCGGTAACATGAGCCTCTGGCCCAGCTTACTGTTGATGGATGGCCTGGGTCCGGGACCGATACGTTCGGTTGCGGTCACCGGCAACGTTTGATGTCACGCCAGAACTCTGCAGCCTCCGAGACCGACCCGGACGCTTTGGGCCGGGCGGTGAGATCATGGCGTGGTGTCTGTCGCCAACACACTTATGCGATTGTTCGGATCAAAACCTCACCTCACGGCACCGCGTGTGTCATGTTTTTTTTTAACAATGTCTGGGTGGCTGTGTGTTTGTCCTCGATTGCATGTGTGTGTATGTGCATGTGTGTAGGAAGTGGAGGTGGATGTAAGTCTGCGAGGGTATGTGTGTGGTTGTGTGTGCGCGTGTGTGTGTGTCTGGATGCCGGCGTGTGTGCACAACAGCACTGGAGGAAACAGACGTGTTGGTTTAACCCACCTGGCACTTGACTTGTCCTCTATTCTCTCATTCTGACTGACACTCCCCCGCTGTCATCCTCTCTTTCTCTCTGTCTCTCTCTCTCTCTCTCTCTCTCTCTCTCCTCTTGCTCTCTCGCCTTTCACTCTTTCACACTAGTTCCCTTGCTCCATCTTCAGTCTGTTTCATCTCTCAGCCTTTTGTTCTTTCGCTTTTTTCCCCCACCATCCAACTTTCAACATAACCAAGGTAGCATTTAGCGCTGTAAGCATAGCAACAAACACACAAGAAGAAAGCGCTAACCTTTCTGCGCTAATGGAATATTTTTAAATGTTCTGGAAAAATGTAACATGTTTGGGGGGGGGGGGAGGTACCCGATGTGCAGCATCATTCACACCTCTTTGAGCATGTATACACACAGACACACACGCAGACACAGATAGACAAACACACACATACACACACACACACAGACAAACACAGACACACTCATGCATACACAGACACACACACACACGCATACACACACACACAGATTCCCCCAACCTCTCTCTCCGACCCACTCAATCAATCTCTTCTCACTCTCAAACCATTGTCTCTCTCACACCCTATCCGGATTATTGACGTTGGAAACATACATTAGGTTACCTCACCTCGTGTGGAGGGTTACACAATTCTCTTATTTCTCTCTCTCTCTTTCTCTCTCTCTCTCACTCTCTCTCTCTCTCTCTCTCTCTCTCTCTTTCTCTCTCTCTCTCACCCTCACTCTTCCACCCACAGACAGAGACCTTATTTATCTCTAGCACCTCTCAGTCATGTCTTCTCCCTGCTGAGTCGATGCTGTGCCAGCTCTGTCCTTAAGAGTTCAACCTTTAAATTCCTGGTGTGTCTGTGTCTGTCTGGTGGAAACGAGCCCGCTACTTATATCTATGCAAGAGCCCGGCATCATTAAAACTAGATATGTCATGACAGTGAAAATGTCAAATGAAATCCTGATCTTCTGAAAGAAGTACAACTTTATTCAACAAATCCACATTTACCTTCAAATAGGGATCACCACCAAGTCAATAGTTTAGGCACCATACGTTCAGCAGGGGGAAAGGGAGACATTAGCAGGGCTCTGTAGCACCTACACAGTAAATTTGGCAGTGTTAAATATGCAGTGTCAAAGTTCATTGACTCTTTCAGAGTTATAACAACAACGGACGGAGTTGAATACTTACTAGTGTTGGTGTTAATTGGCAGAGTTACAAGGCACCTTGCCGTGCCTGCACCAAGCAACATAATCGTACTTAATCACCAACACCTACAGATAGATGGATGGAAAGTTCCTTTCCTGGTTAGTGCACAGGGT
>OMKY01087006.1:0-13104 GCA_900302395.1 Bregmaceros cantori | reverse complement strand
GTCATTGCCTGTCGGCATTGGCCGTAGCATTCGCATGTTTTTTTTTATAATAAATGTATACTTTATCACAGAAAATCAATTGTACTAACATTTATAATTATTTGCCGCCGTCGGTTGCTGCTGCATCCTGACGCCGTCCGCCATTGTTTTTGTTTTGGAGCGTGCGTCGTCTTCTTCTACGTTTTAATTAGTGTCATGCGTCTCGCAATGCATTATGGGTTATATTTCTCCGTCTAGGGTACATCTTATGCCCACTACATTTCGCGGTGCATTGTGGGATACTTTCAGTGCCCTATATAGGGCACATGGAGAATTCGGACACCCCTACAAAATGGCGTGCGCCCCATATAGTGCCCTATATGGGGGTTAGGGGGCGATTTTGGACACAGCCCGTGTCTATCTGATAGCTGCTGGCTATCAACTAACTGTTAAAGACAGACGTCATGTAGCCAGCAGGTCTTGGCTGTGAAGTCATTGTCCAGGTGTATGGATCTTTTATTGCAGCATGCTTAATTAGGGCTGGGGGGAAATAAAAGTTTTTAAAGTCGAGACTTCATGCACATATTCAACGGACTGTTATCTATTGGTTGTGAACTGGTGAATATTTTTGCTTTAATGTTATTTTAGTTCCTAACACCAAGCCCTCAGTTCAATGTTTCAATTGTTTTTGTGTTTTGCTCTCCATCTTCTGCACGAGCCCTTGTGTATCCATGCTGCCGTCTCTGTTTGCTGAACCCAGAGTCAGCTTAAGCTAAAAAAAGTGTATCATTTCAATTCAAACATAAAACAGGTACTTTTTTCATATTTGCTATGTTGCAATGTTTATAATTGAAATGACTTTGCTAACAATATGTTGTGGTGTGTTTCAAGCTTAAAGCGATCAACACCTATCCACCTGTTCACCAACACAGAATGCATCCGTGTCACATCGCATTTGTAAACATGCACATCACGAGCAAACAAACTAGCACCCCTTGGATTGAATATCTCCATAGGGCGGCATGTAATTGTGGCGTATTTGTAATTAGCATGGGCTGGTATTAGCAGAATTTGACGCATGGAATATCCAATAGCAACACTGACTGCTGACAGCAAATTGAAAGATGATGTGGTGCATTAAAATAAATATGTAAACTAGAAGCACTCAGAGCCAAACCTGCGCCATAGTGGTACAAATTTTTTTTTTTACTTTTAGTGCTAGCAGTATGTGTGGCAACCCATTATCGATGCTCCTAGAGTAGAGTGATTGCGATTGACGCCACCAGCGAACATGCTCAGCACAAGCCAATTACATTTCCCATTGGCCGTTGCGACCCGGAAGTCTGGTCACATAACCGCAGTAAGCGCCCAGCGATCTATCGGTAAGATTGTGATTATGTTACTTATAGGCTACAGAAATGCACCAAAACGTAATCAATCCTTCCGTTTGTCATTTCCAACAACTCTGCAAAATTTAATCCAGATCCGTCCACAACTTTTTCAGTTATCTTGATGGAAAACCAACCAACCAACGTGACCAAAAACATAAACTGCTTTGCGGCGCAGCCCCGGCGCAGATAATAAATAAGCGAAAGCGATCTCTATCCTCCTGAAAAATGAAGAAAAGAAGGTGTAATCCGAAGATCCATTTAATGGAAAAAAAAGTATTCCACTTGACGCAAACGTTTGTTGACAGTAGTCTCTCCATAGCCGGTCAGTCTGAATACTGATGGTCCACCCTCATCGTTTCATAGGTAGAAGCGCGTGCCAACTGGCCACGCTCCAAGTCCATCCTTCATGACAAGTTACACAGATGTGCCCTCAAAAGACCAGCCTCGGTGACAGAAGCGGATTGGTGGTCAGGTGCACCAGGTGATGATGTGTTGCATTGGAGTACCTTCTTAGTCCAAACAGCACTGCCTTTTCGGAGTGGTGGTGGTCCGCTCTCGAGTTACGCATGGACGTCTGTTTGAAGTTTCTCTCTTCTGCCCCTCTCTCTCACATGCCTTTTTCCCCTTCTATTTTCCTTTCGCTCTGCTCACATCCATAATTTGTGCTGTCTGCGTGGGCTCGTCATATTGGCGCTGGGGATGGTGTTTGGACGCTTGGCCAGTCAGCTGTCTGTGAACCACTCCAGAAATCGGAGCACCTCCGACCGTCAGCGCACTCACCTCCTTTGCGTGCCGCTGTGCTGCACTCCCTGAGTCCTGGAGCCTGTGTGTGTGTGTGTCCTTGTGTGCTTCTGTTTTTGTTACCGTTTCATTTGTGTGAGCATGCGAAAGAAATGAGACATCGAGGCAGCCATTTCGATATTGTGTGTGTCCATACTGGTGATTCTGCTTTGTATGTTAGTTTGAGTGTGTGTGTGTGTGTGTTCCAACAGGAGCCGGGTCATATATTATTTGTCTCACAATGATGACAGCTGGATGGAGAGGAACTCTCCATTGGTCTTTAGAATTATGTGTGTCTGTGTGCTTGTGAGTATGCAAAATTGCAAGTGTGTGCTTCTTTGTGTGTGTGTGTATGTGTGTGTCTGTCTTTGTCTGTGCATGTCTCGCTGTGCGTTACTGTGTGTGTCTTGTGTACTGCAAGTGTAAGTCTATGACTTTGTGTGTGTGTGCGCGCGTGTTGAGTCTGTGTTTGTTTTGACTGCGAGTATCCCAGCTACATCACTTATCCGCTCAGCTCTCCAAATTCCACAAATAAGACACCAGGCAAGCTGCTTGCGAGCGGCCAGCAAGTGCCTTCTAATTTTTATCATTGACACATGGTGATGGATGAAAAATATCGAAATGAACAAGCGTTTTATGAAAACTGCATTGAATGAAGAAAATGCACATTGACAATACAAACAAATATAAACATTTTAAGTAAAGAAAAATAGATGCCAATGAGACTGTAATTTATTCTAAGTTCTGTTGTTGTCAGGAAAACATAGGAAAAGCTTAGCTGAGAATAATGACTGCATAGGAATAAAGTTGACAGTTTTTATTGAGTCAGGGCAACAATAGGGGCGGTAGCTCCCCAAATACTCACACGTCAAAAGTTTTAGTATTAGTCAGTAGGTTTTAGTCAGCAAAACTTGGTTATTGGCACCAAGTTTTGCTGACACATTTGATTGGCACATTACCCCACACTTCTAGTGGGGTAATGTTAGTAGTGGGGCTACCAGGGCTTAGAACGGGGCTGGAGAGGGGCAGGGCAACGAATGAGCTAAATATGAGATAAAAAGTTGGAAGTAAAATACAAGGAGCCAAGCTCCATAAGTTATCCAACCCGGGGATGAGGCTAAGCTGCGGGACAGACCGTGGAACGAACGACAGAGGCGTGCCCTGCGCACCGAGTCCTTGCGCGGCCCCACGCAGCGGAGCCCTGTGCTCCTGGTGCTATAATGTCCAGCCATACCAGGAAGGTTAATATAACAGGTAGGTATCTTATATTTTCAATGTTATGTTTATGTCTCTGCGAGGAAAAAAATCTAGCCCAAACTTGTTCTCTCAATCTGGCAGCATATAGATAAGCCAGACACTAAAGGGAAAGGTGATGCTATCTGCAAGATCCTACATTGAATAGTCTAGGGCCCTGGATGAATTGTCAGTTTAATTTTCATCTGTAATGGTAGGGGTTCTGGATAAATTGATCAAAAGCCAGGAATATTTATCATCTTCTGTGCCATCCCCAATTCCCTGTATTGCGTCATTAAATTATAGCGATTATGTGGTTACGTGTAGTCTATAACAAGCCAACACTGATCATAATGTTGTAACTGATTACATGATGAACAATATGCAGTTTGCATGTGCTAAGTCATGTGTCTGCCAACACATGCACCTGTTTTAGTTTAGGGTGGATGCTTTCTCCAAGCGCCTTATAATGTCTTTACACACATGCACGCACACACACGCACTCACGCACACACACCTGCACGCCCACATGCACATGCATCTGTGAGAGCCATTATTTCAAAAGTGGAATTTGCAGATGGAAAGAGTGAAGCAGGGAGACTGGATTCAAAGAGGAGAAGGAGAAAGAGAAAGCACATGATTAAGGATTGATAAAAACAAATGGATGGGAGGATTGGAGTGAGGCGGTGCAGTGGGGGCGTGAAAGACAGAGAAAGGATGGGGGAGAAAAGAAAATAATGATGTGTTTTTAAATGTTAAAGTTGGAGAATGAAAGGGCAAGGGGGGATTCACATTTTTTTTAGAGGTTAATCATAGCAGATTGAAAGGGAGAGAGAGTTCACTGTGGGGAAGCGAGGGTTAAGTTTTAAATAGTCAAAGATGTGAGAAAGAAATGGAGAAAGAGAGTGTGAGGAAAAGAGATGGGGATAGATATATGATATGATATATGTCCAAAGCTAAGTAAATACAATGCAAACAGTAAGGAGGGAAATACCATACCATTTGCCACCCACAGGAAAGGGGAGTAATATCAGGCATGTAAGGGCCACCGACCAACACAGAAAAAGTTAAATCAGGTAATGAAGGGCAGTTTTGCTGGAATGTTTCTGTCAGAGATTAGCTACTGGGATTGGGTTGAATGAGGACAGGGGGATTACACAAAATATATGGGAACATTGGATGGACAAAGATATGAGCCCTAATATCTCTAATGTCTATAATGAAAGAAATGTAATAATGTATTATATGTTTTCTACACTGTGGTGGGTCGAAAACAGTAATATACTAAGCACATTTCCGACAACATTTGTTTTGGTAATTACAAGGCATTTTCTTCAAATACCACTTTATAGCGTATGTGTTTTTCTTTTGTTATTGACCTTGTTCACTATCTGATGATCTTGAGCAAGTTGTTGCATGCACAACTAAAATTCCATGTGTATGTACTGATGTCATGTATATGCAATATGAAAAAATGAATCTGTAATTTTCAATCTTGAATGATTCTGACGCTGCTTGGTAGAGCGCAAACAACGCCCAGGGAGAGTTCAGTTGTCCTGCAACGCAATGTAGCAGTGCTGCAAAATTGCTGGCTAGATAAACCGTATCCAAGTCAATCCCAACACTGTAGTTTGATAGCTTTGTAAAAGGTTGGGTGACAAATTGTGGATGGCTAGGATACATTTCATGACTTTAGACATGGCCAATTTTCTCCCTTTTATCAGTTATTTGTGTTATCCAGATGGATTATCCGCCGGGTTGTTTTTTCCCTACTTCCAACTTGTTATTCTGGCTCAGTGGTCTCTTAATCCAACAATCGCGTTTTGAGAAACAAGCAGTGGAAGTTAAATCGCATGTCATATCATCAATGTCACAATACACCATTGGGCAATAAAAAACAAAAAAAAGAATGCTGAAATATTTGATATCTACATGCGCCACCTGATTTTCTGGAAAAGGGAAACATTTTCTTCCCAACGGCTTGTAAATCAAGAACTGAAGATGCTAGCAACTTTTTTTTCTAGTTCTGTTTTTGTTTCAAGCAATGCTACGCTTTTAATCAGATGTTCCGTTGTTACACATGTTGAATTCTTTCATGTTGGAATCCTTCTTTCATATCTTCCTTTTGTTGATTTCATCCATGCACTACATAACCACAGTCCTCATTATTTAGCATTCCACTGTGATGTAGACCATTTTTAACTATTACCTCAAGATTCAAGATAAACTACCATTCATTTCACCACTTCTCAAATATATACTTTTTAAAAATGATGTACGGTCAGTTAGTGTAGCTGCAAATAACTTACAGTCACATTTGGCATTTCGGTGTAACCCACAACAGCTACGGGGGCCTTCTTGCAACAGTAGCAGGCCAAAACAAGCCATCCCGGGTCATATAATCTTTACAGCTTGTCCAGTACAATCCCTGCTGGGCTGGAAATCACTGACATCATGAGCTGGAGGTTGAGTGGCAGCCAACATCTGGGAAGACACAGATGGACACACAAGGCTGCAAAAGGGCCGGTTGATATGGCCGGAAATGTTATCACAATATACTTTTCATCATTCAAATTGCTTTGATAATCGATATATATTTTTGATGGGTCACAGTGATGTGACCCATAATTTCTATCCCTCGCAAGAAGGCGAGATAATTGTGAGAGGGACTGAGGCTTGTTGTGCTGTGTAGATGAGCATAGCTATACCTATACATTGACTGTGTTTTGACTGTGTGTTTGTGTAATATATATTTTATATATCAATTTCATAACACTTTTTCATCAACATCAAAGAAGAGTTTTATCATGATTTGATCAAATATCAGATTATCACTCACCCTTAGAATGCAATGGTTTAGACTCGGGAATGAGACTCAAACTCACAGCTCATGAGGCTCCAACTTTGGCATGAAAGTTCAATAATGCGGCCAGCAAATTTGGTGTGGCATGAATTTCTTAAATTTTGCCATGTTAGCAGTATAGAGGCATAAATTCAAAATCAACAAGCCGACTGCTTGTTATCCAAGTCCACGTCCTCCATTTACACTCTGAATAGTATATGATGCTCAAACATTGATCTTTATTTATTGTGCCTGTTGTTTAAAAGACACGGGAAATCTACCGGGGACATTCCTACAAGGCTCCGATGGCGTACATTTCGGCACAACGCCGTCTCCTAACGGGTGTACAGATTAACATTCTCAAAACAGACGCAAGTTATGAAGGTTCACCTACGGAAGCAATGTGAATTACGGACGGGTGAATTTAATCTGTAGCGGTTCAGTATGAAGCAGGCCCTACTAGTGGATAGCGTGATTTGCTCATGATGTCCCAGTGAATGCATATCACTAAACTTTGTGTGGAATTTTACTGTTCACAAAGGTTAGCATCTCTAACACTCTCTAGTTTTAACTGAATGCTTTTGCAGTATTTGACTTTTTTTTTCATCCTGCTTCCTGATGACGCACCATTTAACTTGTCTGGACAGCCTGAGGCTTTCAAGATGAACCAAAAATATTTTCCCAACTGACCAAATATTATCAAATTCCTCATCTGAATCGTATTACCGGTCAGCAACTAACAAAAACACACACTCACACATGCACACGTCCAAATCGTGCTTGCCTTGAAACACTAACTATCACATTTAGTTAGTTTAGTACTAAATAATAACTTTAGAAAGAAATGCTTTGAAAGAAGATACATTTATTTATAACCCTGTCCCTGTACATGGCACGTAAGACGCCAACTTTCAGGTTTCTGGATGCTTCGTCATGGATGCTGAATAATTTAAGGCCTGTTCTGGGAAACGACTCGGTAAAGCTATAAATTAAAGAAGCAGGCCTTTTGGAAGGCTGTAAAGAGATGTCGCAATCCGCAGATGTCCTAGCTTCCTGAAACTTCCATTTGACAGTTGGTAAATATTAATGTCTTTCCGGGCCATTTGTGACACAATCATATGCGGTGATCTATTTATCAACATTACACCATAAACACCCTTTTGCAAATGGTGAGTATCACTACAATGATCTACTGTGTTGATTTTGTTTTGGCACATTCTGTCTGTCTGGGAAGGGTTTGTATTAGGATTATGATTCTATCGAATGGCGTTATGTCAATGGCATGGATGACAGTGTCCACATGTTAAGCGACAAGGCAACCTTAAAACCGCATCACTGATCAGGTGGTTCAACAATAAAGGTGGGGAAGTTGGGGCAGCGGGAATCAACGTTCCCCCGACTCTCTTCGGACACGCTCAAACCTCTCCCAGAGGTAAGAGACTCCTTTTGACCTGAGATTCTGACAGATGTTCCCACAGCACCTCTTTAAAAGTCAACCTCCACACCTCATGGTTGAAACCCTGGGGAACAGTCATGCGCCATCGACTGCCACTCCCAGTTGTCGCTCCATGGTGTGTCCGGCTGATTCACGTATTTGTTGACGCACAATGTTGCCCTGGGGTGACGCGGGATGTTCAGGCACTGGAAACTGAAAAAACATTTTTTTTTATCATGTTTTTTTATCATGAAGGTCACAAAGAAATCTCTGTACTGCCTCATATCACACTCTATTCTCTATTCCTACTAAAAACGTCTTCTTCTCCCAAGCTTTTCCCTATGTAGGGTCGCCGTTGTGAATGAGCCTTTTCCATATTGTTCTGTTCAATTCCTACCAAGAACAACTCCCAACATTCCTCCTACTGCCTGCAACCTCTTACCCCTTCCAATTCCCTACACACTTTGAATTGCTATTTTAAAAGGCTGATTTGAAGTTACATTTTTAAAGTAGCCAAATAAACCAAAGTAAATGTAAAACTCTATGGGAAATGGAGGAAATAACATTTGGCGGACAGATAGGCAAATAGAGAGGGAAAGAGTCGATTCCGTGCGTCTCATTTCCGTGCGACGGTTAGCTGCGGCTAATGCGACTTCAGTCCAGGGTATAAATCAGACCGCAATCTTGGCATCACAGCTCTGTTTGGACCGTTCCGACGTCCTGGCAGCAGGCGGCCCGCTGACGACCACTGTGCCTTCCAGCAGCACGTGTTCATCCCGGCGTACGGCTCCCTGAGGAGCGCCCGTGCACGGTGTCTGGTGTCTGCAGCACCTAGCAGCCCTGTTCCTTCCTCTGGTTCTGGAGGATAAACAAACACGCCGGCAAAGCCTGATCCTAATTAGGTCTCAGCGAGTCCGTCTTCCGTCTGCAGCCTTCTGCGGCTTGTTATACCTGATTTGTGACATCAAACTTTATTTGTACTTTTCATACATCGATTGCAGCTGGAAAACAGCACATCATTAAGTTCCACTCTCTCCGCTCACAGCGGAATGTACACTAAAATGTGCCACTCTGGTCCAAAACCAGATATTGTCTTGTTGAACTAGCTGTTGCATTATTTGACATATTTTTTGCACTATATAATTTTTAGATTGGTAAATTGGTGATGCTATTTTTAATTAATCAATGGATGGGGAGAATATTTTTGTCCTGCAATAAACAATTTAAATTGCATCACCGTATACTAATAAAGTATATAAAATATATTATATAATTTTGTTTATAAATAATACATTAAAGTGAAAAATAATAATAATACATGAATGAATCAAGCTCTACACTGATGATGCTTGTTGTATAGTAGCATAGGCATTGTTGTATAGTAGTATAGGCATCGCACTACACTAACAATACAGAAAGATCTGTGGAGTTGGATACCAACAAAATTAAAAGTGTAGGTCAGCAATGACAGGCTGATATGTGCTGGCTCTGTGGCACAGTCGGTAAGACATCCGCATCCAGCACATGTACGGTGCCTGTGACTTAATTCACTGACATGGGCATCATTGCGAGTTCTCTTAGAATAGAATAGAAAAAGATCCCCCTTGTAGCCTTGGAACCATATAGCCATAAAGAATTTCGGGTATATCCGATTGCTGCAGAGGTCAAATTAAGTGTTTCTTGAATAGGCCATATAACAATATGGATATATCAGCAAATCTGGTGTTATACATTCTCTTGTGCATAATGTCGACCACCTGCTACATTCTTCCAAAATCAGACAACATAAAATATTGTCAAATTCAAGCAAATTCCACAAAACAAACTTTTATTGGTTGATGTTATACAGAAGGCGGAAGAATACATATGAAAGCATTGTGCAAAAAGTGCTCTGGTAATTACTCATAATACTGAAGAATCAGAGGCAAAAGAACATTCCTTGGAACAATGTTGATGTCTGCTGTCGAAAATATCTGTCTGCTGTCGCAATAGCAAAGGGCGAATGCATTCCTCTCCACCAACCACATGTGTTTGAACTTCAAGTGGAAATGGCGATGAAGCACGCTCAGTGTATTCTGTTCATTTTTTGTTGAATGTATTTTATTTTTGTTTAATAATCATCAATGTGTGACACCCACACATTGATGATTATTACAACCAAGAAATATAATGTAGACATTCCTTGGACTAAAATGTGATGTGTTGTGAGTTTTTAAGATGATGGATAACTGTCCCACAGGCAACAATTTTCAACATCTTCACAATTTCCTACAAGGGGAAATGTTTAAAGATAATTGCTTCTCTACCTTTGCTGATACAGAGCAGAGTTCAAAACGCTTGAGAAACAGATGAGAAATGCAATGTCAGATAAGCAGATGCAGTCGTTTTCTCTTGCTCACCTCTCTTCAACTTACTTAACCAAACTCTTCCATCAGGGGAGAGACAGAAAGCAAGAATACTTACTAGATGGAGAGAAGTGGAGAATGAGTCTGGTGCTATTCTCTCCCTGCAGTAGTAGTAAGACATATGGTTCTCAAGTATACCGAATGGGTTTAATCTGGTACCGAAACTGTCTGGACATGAGACACTGCCAGGGTAAAACAAATAGATCTGAAGTCTAATTATTAGTTATTATGTCATGATCGTCAGTTATGGGAAGAGTAGCGATAAAAATTACTTAAGTAGAAGTATTGTTACCTCAGCAAGATATTACTCAAGTAAAAGTAAAAAGTAGTCATCCAAATCGTTACTCAAATAAAAGTAAAAAAGTACTCAAAAAAGTACTACAAAAAGTTACTTAAGTAGCAAAAGTATGAGTAACTTTCATTTAAAAATTAGATAAATAAATAAGTTAATTCTCTTTTCAAAATGTTTTAATCGCAATTAATCGCATGAATGTCATAGTTAACTCATAATTAACCGCAAATCGCACATTTTTGTCTATTCTAAATGTCCTTCAATTACTTTTTGTCCTATTATTATTTCCCATTGTAAGGCTATTATCAACGTTGAATAAAAAGTGTAACAAGTATTTTTGAGAGTACTATTGAGATGTCAGTGAATTGCTGGCATCTCAATAGTAGTGAGTAAAAACTATTTTTTCCCCACCTCAAATTTACTCAAGTACAAGTAGACAGTAACTTGTGACAAATGTACTCCAAAAGTAAAAAAGTACCCTAAGATGTAGCAGAGCCCAGCTCTGATGATTGTAACGGTCCGGCACACTTGCGAATAGATTCAGGCAGTCAGCTCCTAGCACTACAAACAAATGCACAATTGTATTCCACTATGCAGAGTATCATTCTTTATGTAATCGCATTACAAAATAAAAAGTAAATATATTCCTCATTACCTTATGTAGTACTCAATGTTTGAGCTGGGATAAGAGATTATATTGCTTTTACAAGTACTTCTTGGTTACCAGTTGTAAATACCCATGCAGAGTAATTATTCAGGGCAAATGTAACAAAAATGCAAATGATTACATATTGTAAATATAGTTGTAATGGACTACATTTACTAATGTTTGTAATGAGATTACTGTAATCCTATTACATGTAGTCTGTTACTTGACAACCCCGACAATAGCATAACATTTGCAGCATAAAGAACATTACAAAAACCCTTGTCATCTCCCACATCTCTCCAGTTCTCCAGCAACATCACTGGCTTCCCATAAAACTCTGCATCAAATTCAAGATCCTGCTCCTCACCTTCAAATCCATCCACAAGCTTGCCCCTGCCGACCTAACAGAACTTCTCCAAATCTCCACCCCCCCTCGGACTCTCCGATCGGCCTCCCCCATCAGCCTCATCACCCCTCCAGCCCGTCTATCCACCATGGGGTCCTGTGCCTTCAGCCACTCGGCCCGCACCAACCGAAACTCAGACTCCATTAACTCTTTCAGAAACCTCCTCAAAACCCATCTTTTCCCGTCAAGCCAACGTTTGAAGCCCAATTATTATTATTTAATCTCCTACTATAACTGCAATCTGTGGCAAGTTGGTAGACAGTCTCATATATGTGTGTGTGTGTGTGTGTGTGTGTATGTCAGAGAGGGGGAGAGAGAGAGAGAGAGAAACTCACTCCCTCTTCTTCGTTCTTTAGCACTCATTCAATTAGGTGCACATTGACAATGAACAGATTGCAAGCGTCTTGCACAAATATGTGGCTGTTCTGCCATCAAACACATAAAGTGTCTCACTTGGTCCCTTGAGCAACACATCACAAGTTGCTAATCAGACATTAACTTTGCAGCACCAATGTATTGGTTGTATCAATTTTTTACCGACCTGTGATGAATCTAGAAGGTCATCCTGATCTCCATCTGTTATGAAACTTTTGCCGAGCATTAGTCTAGCTGAGTGTTGGATGATGTGTATCTGTATGAGCTGTCATGGCGACCAGACCCAACAGTGTCAGTAGCAGCCGACAAGTGCCAGCGGTTCTGTCACGCCATGCCACACAGATGTTAGGTCGACACTCCACTCTTGTAGCTAGTTTTACTAGGACTTTGTATGTGTTTGGGCTTGTCTCCAACAGAAACTCTGCTTGTTGCATCAGTTTTGCTTTTGAGTGCTTTGGCTTGCTGTCTCAGTAGCTTGGTGGCCTTCCTCTCTGTGTCACTCGTTTCCAACACACACTCCTACAAGTAAAAAGATGCAGGTCAGTGATGCCAGTAGGAGGGCATGGTAATAAAAGTATATTGGTAGAAACCACACACACAAGGGAGCATGCCTTAAAGAACATAAATACATTCATCTGCTATTTTCTACGGGGCCAGAATCACAGCCCATCGGGTTGTAACATTGTCAGGCTAATTTTATTACTGGCCCCCTGCCCCCTTTTTTCAGGTTTTAAAAAAATGTTGTGGTAATCATCCTGATGGTAACAGAGACACGTGTTGATAAGACATAATAGAACATATGTTGGAAACACTGCTCGATTCCTGAGTCGTCTTTGTGTCTCTGTTTCCACTTCGGGCCTCTGGCCCTGATGAGCCTGGATTATTAGACAGAGACCAGCTCACTGGTAATGCTGGTCTAACAGTCGTTAGAGAGAGTCCAGTCTGCCGCTAATGCTTGCAGCTACGGTCCGGTTTTCCACCATACGGGGCATGGTTCTGAACACCTGGTTGACTGATAGGCCACAATATCATGTTCTGGTTCTAACACGGGGCAGATCGACGTTACCTTGCCTGGTCCAACATTGGGCGAGTTACTCGTTTAACCTGATTGTCAATAGTTGTATGCATAGACTCTCACTACAACACCCACACATCACACCACATTGATGGAAGGATTAAAAGACTCATATCATGTGCTGCCCAGTAGCTCAGTCGGTTAGGCAGTGCACTGGAAAGCACGCATATGCCTTAATGGCGCGGTGAGTCGGTGGTTCGAATCCCACCACTGACGTATTTCCCGCATGTCTACCCCCCCCC
>OMKY01087004.1:0-13949 GCA_900302395.1 Bregmaceros cantori | reverse complement strand
TAAACAAAATAATCTGATTTCTAATTGATGATTTGCACAATATTTAAACATCACTAGAGTGAAAATGTTAAGTAAGAATTCTCAGTTTGAACGTCCAAATACTCAAACTGCATACAACATAACAGCACAATCTCTGCTTCCCATGAAAAAGTATTCACAATTTGAGAAATTTGTTTTTGGCGTCTTCATTCCCATGTGGTATATAAATTCCACCAGTTTACGAGATTTGAATTGCCAGCCTGGTGAGCCAGAACCAACGAATCGTCCAAACATCGAACGCCACTAGACAGTACATTGGGCCTGGGCAATTCAGGCAGACAAATCGGATTATTTGCAAATCGAATTATTCAAAATCGAGACGTGACCGGAGTTTGGTTGTCGCACCTCCACGGCGCTTGTCCCACCTACTGCGCTGTGACACGATTTGATTGACACGTTTTTCTACCCTGGTTGTACCAGACCCGACAATCGCTCTAATGGGAAGCGATATGTGAACGATTCGTTGGTTCTGGCTCACCAGGCTAGTGAATGGCTAGACAGTACTGACTGTGGTCTACACTCACCCAAGGGAATGAGGTTGTTGTGGGTCACAGCTGATCCACTCCCAATGACTGTGCTCAGGTCGTAAGCCGCTGGCAGCCCTGGAACCAAGCAAACAATTATAATAAAATATATATAAATATATATAAAAGTAATTAGTTATAATATATTCCAGAAGGTTGGCTTTTTTAAAGTTATTTTTTCTGCCGTAAGCGCCGTTTTCTCATTTTATCGACACGGTAAGGTCCTTTTCGTCAAAACGAATTCCGCTCCACATCAAAGGCAAAATCTACAATACACACATCCTACCAGTAGTGCTATACGGCCTTGAAAGTGTAAACTGGACCACAAACATTCCAAAACCACCATCATGCGATGGGTGACAGCGCCTTTTAGACCACATAGAAATAAAACTGTAGACTAACCTCACTCAGACCAATAATGGCAATAAACAAAAGCAGAACCCCTTAAACTCTACAGACACATCAAGAGATCCCATATAGGTCTGACAAAACTCTGCCTTGAAGGATTGGTGGTGGGCAAGAGAAGCAGAGGAAAACAACCCAAAAGATGGCATGAATGGTCAGGACTTGACCTGCCAACCGTCAACAGAATGACCGGAGCCTCTGGAGGAAGCTGACCCATGTTGGTGAACATTCTGCTACAAGCGGAGAAAATGAACTATTAAGAGATTTAAAAAAATATTTTATTGATTCTGTGGCAATGAGAAACCACAGATCAACAACAACTTCCAGATATTGAAATAATTATTTTCAACAATGCTATGGCCACAAGCTCTTGTGTTGGAAAGTTGGAAAAGCGACTGTATACACCTGAATCCTGACCTGACACAGCCATCCCCTGGCTCATACTGTAGGCTCCTCCCGTGTTCCACATAGTTTCAGATGGTGAGCTGTAGTGGGAGCCGGGAGGGGGCGTGGGACTGGTACCAGTGTACCTGGAGGGGTGACACACACACACACACAGTATATACCAGCTGACAGTGGACTCACTTCACTACCCAATAGGGCTGCAACTAGGGCTGATTTAAAAATTGATTTTGCTCAAAATCTAATGAATTATGTCCCACAGGGACATAGGGTATCCATTTGAATTTCCAGAATTGATTCAATTCCATAATGGTCACAATTCTGATTTTCATTTATTTTATTTATTCATTTTTACATATTGCTGGATTGTTGTTTAAAATAAATATTGTGCCATAGACAAAACAGCCCCATGTGTATTTCTAATTGTATCTGTATGTGAAAGAGGGCCAAACATAATAGAGTCAAGAATCTATAGCATTTAGAAAGAAAAAAAATATTTTAGAAAAAAACAAAATCAAAGTTTGAAATTTAAGTCAGCACCACTGCTTTTAGTTGCATTACTAGCACATGACATACCCATGGCAGGGGTTCTGTCAAGACAGTGCACTGTTCTGTCAAGTGGCAGTGCTTCCCCTTACCGAAAGCTTTGTCACATGTCGTCGGCCCCTTCTTCATCTCTTTCCAACCATAAAGTTTGAAGAATAAAGTTGAAGAATCAAGAATAAAGTTGAAAATGGCCCAAAAAAAAATTTCCCAGGAGACCACACCCATCTGAAGAAAGGGTTCATCAAGTCTAACAGTAGACCACACTCACCTGAAGAAAGGGTTCTTCAAGTCTAACAGGTTGCTGGACTTTGAGCCGGTCTGGTCCACTTGAGCCACAATACTGATGTCATAGCTTTGTCTGTAGTGACACAAGGAGAGAACAATTTAAACATGTATTTGCACAAAGTGAAGGCATTTATATAGTTCACATGTCCCCATAATGAATCCATTGGAAAACACTTTGGTATGATGGACCGATGAAGCTGCATGTACACAACAGACGCAATTGCACAATAACCAACATTTTCTATAATTTCCTGACTAGGATTTTGGTTCAGAAACAAAAATAATTGTGTAAATATCTCAATACAATGTGGGGACCCGTGGCTTATAAAGAGTTGTGGCTTGTTATATTCAGGTTAAAGTAGTAAAGAAAATTCCGGTACGCCAATAACCAAAAAGCTTTTACAATAACTTGTTTTTCAAAACAGCTCCTGATCTTTCCATTCTTAGTGCCATCGCTTTCATAATGAAATGGACACAAGCACACATCCATTTGAAATATGGATGTCAGAATTTGCTTAACGCATTACTCGATTAATCATTACCTTTATCTGTCGATTAATTAGTCGGTTTTCGTTCCTTGAACCGGTTCAAAGCCCTGGATAATAATAGTGATGAAAATTAATGACATACAATTACATAGGCAGGGGTGCCTTACTAAGGGTGGACTACAACAAGTACAAGGTAACAACTTGAAAAATTAAAGTGGCGATAAGTAATATGGAGTTTCATTCCAAAATGCTCTTCAAGGTATTGCAATATTATGGACCAACAATGGAGAAAAGAGTTGGTGCAGCATGGACATATGGATCAAATGTATTGCAGTACAAGTTATCATTGATTGTTCAGCAAGAACATTTTAAAAGCAACTAAAAAGGTTTTCAGTTAATTGAAACATTTTGAAATTACCTTTTGTTGGCGATGAGCAGCGCGGTGCCAGTTAGCGTGTCTCCAGCCTTGGTGAACAGAGGAGACTGCAGCAGGCAGCGGACCTGGTACCAGTGAGTGAGTGGCTCCGTGGGTGCCGTGGACAGCCACACTGTCATTCTGTGAAAAACATTAAAATAATCAGATGCAGCCATAACCACAAGCTTACAGTTTTAATTCACATGGTGCCCCTTGACCACCGTGGTACTGGCTTAACCACCCGTACCATTTTTTTTAAATGTTCAAAAATCTGCCTGTTTCAGCAGTGTCCCCAGGACCCGACGCCAGTGTCCCCGGGACCCGACGCAGGGCTCTGCCCTCGAGTGACTTACACTGATCCGATGAAGGCCACGTCGAACCAGAAAGCTAGTCCATGCACCAGCCCCGAGCTCATCATGTGGAACTTGAAGGGGATCTCTATCCTGGAAGAGGAAACACCACAGGGTTACGGTGACCAGATTGTCTCAAGTTGTTCAGGATAGTTCTGAAATCTAAGCTTTTGTCGCGAATGGGGACCAAAAAATAATTTTATCCCCAGGTACACATCTCAAACTATTTGCTACTGCCGCCTGTGCCACAGAGAGTTAAGAGGCTGCGTACCGGCCCCGATACAATGTATCCATTTCGTTATCTTCCTGGCATTTTAATTCCATTCGATTGCAACAATAAGCGCAAACAATGACCAGTGCGAATTCTCACTTTCACTGACAATTTTTATTACCGAAAGAGACGACAGCGCCTAAAGTCATTCATTCCACATCACATTTTATTGTTATTTTATTTTCGACTTCTCGCGTTTCCACATTCAGCAATGTTTAAATTATTTGTCCCAGGGTAAATTTGGACAGGAACAGCCAATTAATAAGACACTGAAAAAAAAAACCACCATGTACCATGCCCCTGTGTTGTCACAATTCCTACAGAGGCCTGACTCAACAATATATATGAAAATACGATTATTGAAGCAATTAGGTGACGATTAAGTTGGAAATTTTTAATTTTAAAATATTCACAGCGACAGACATTCATCTCATCAACTTGAAATGTCAATTTTAGGTGCCGATTTTTTGGATTAATATTCCAAAATGATTGGAGGGGGTTGTCATGGTGGCCGTCAAATAGTTACTAGTTACTAAGGTTACTCAACATAAATACTGGGATCCAGGCCGTTTCGTCACTAAGCATTTCGTCAAGCCGGATTACGGGTTAACCCTAACCCAGGGCTATTCAACTCGCGCCCCACAGGCCAAATCTGGCCCACCAATCAAGATTTTCTGGCCCACAGAAGAATTCTGAGAAAGTTATTTTTTTTTTGTCAAACATGTTTTATCTGCCTGAGATGGTGTTCTCTACATCACCAGAAGCACTGGAAATGTGTGTGTGTCGTGTCAAGTTGTACAAATAGGCCAGAGGTTACTGAAGGGCGTACAGTCCGGTACCTGCTCCGGCCCTTGGCCCATTTGGTTTCTGACAATGTGGCCCTCTGAGCAAAGTAGTCGAATAGCGCTGCCCTAAGCCCATACCAGAAGCCCAAAACCAAACTTCTGTGACGAAACGACCTGCTCCCAAATACTGTAGTTTAATTTAGGTCCAGGCTGAAGAGCCAAAAAGGGTCACACTGTATCAGTTAATATTATTTAACATCAAGATATCCCACGGACCAACCTGTAGAGATCTTCTTCCTTTGTGTCCAAGAAGTTGACTGTGTACTTGACAGACTTGGCCATCAGAATGCGGATATCAAAGGTGTCCTGCAGCAGCACAAGTAGAATTGGTGGGACAATCATCTCTTTGGGTGTAGAACAAGCGTCTCAAGACAGTGCACAACATGGCCGTTCGATGCGTCTCAAACAGCACACTTGCTTACTTGGTGCACCATGTTAGTGCTTAGGGTGCTGTCCAGAGTTGTTCGGTCAGAAACCCAGTGCACGTCTGAGTTTAACCATCGAACCGTCCACGCGGCACACGGTGCTAGACGATACATTGGGTCTGGCAATATCAGGCAGACATCATCCGTAAATCCGTAAATCGGCTGATGAGAAGTGGGCGGAGTTTGGTATAGCTGACGCAAGATGTGTGCAGAGTTTGGTTGTCACGCCTCCATGCCACTTGTCCCACCTACTGCGCTGTGACTGGATAACACTATTTAATTGACACTTTTTTTGGCACGTTTTTCGACCCTGGTTTTACCAGACCCAATAATCGTACTAATCGCGTGCATTGTCTGGACAATTTGTTGGTTCTGGCTCGCCAGGCTACCTACTAAGTAAGACAGTCGAGGATGCATCAGATCTAGAAGCCATGAGCCACCTACCACAATAGGTTGACGGAAATACTCGTCTACAGCTGCGCCTCGCAGGGCAGACAGGTCTACGCCATGGAAGGAGGGCTGGTACCTACGATGACAGAGGGAAGTTAATCATTCAGTGACAGAGACCGATGTTGAATACAACCCTTTAAAAAAAAAAAATACAGCCATTCATCCCAATATTGGACATGATATATGGGAAATATTTTGAGATTAACACAACATTACGTCTTTCCCAAACCTAGAATGGAGCATGCGAGAAAACCATAAATATAATAAGAAAAAAAATATATATATAATAAAGGTTCATCACTGCAGATATTCCAAATCTGAAGCCTCAAATAGGAGGGAAGTGGATGGGAGGGCGAGGGTCGTGGCTTTCCGAGCACAGCCACGGGTCCGTTTACCAAAGAATAGTAAAAATAATTATTGAATTAAAGATTGATTAATAATTTCCTTCTGTTGGTCAATCTTCCACTCAAACGAGTTTAATATGCCAGTCTCCATTCCTTAGCATCATGACCCCGGCAATTCAGTTGGAAACTTAAAAGCTTGGGTGAAAAACCAATGTTCTGACGTAGCCCGGAAGAGAAGGCCCTTTCACGGCAATGCTAAAATAGAAATGTTGATACATAAGCTACAATAAATGGAGATTGTGAGACATTACACAATTTGCAATATAATTTATTATGGATTCGGGTAAGCCTGGCCCGCAATTAGAACGATCATTGGGTCTGGTGAAACCAGGGTCGAAAAGTGTCAAAAAAGTGTTAATCAAAACGCGTTATCCAGTCGAAGCACAGTATGTGGGAAAAGCGTTGTGGAGGAGTGACAACCAAACTCCGCCCATGTTTTGATTTGAATAATTTGATTGGTCAGCCCATATATGGGAGACGTCTGCCTGATTTTCCCAGACCCAATACACAGTCTAGAGGCGTGCAATGCGTGGATGATTAGTATCCCATGCCACACACCAGAAGTTGGCCTTGGTAAACTGCTCCATGTAGAGCTGTTCGTCTGTGAAGGGAGCCAGGTGCACGTCTCCGATGGTGGGGAACATTTTGCCTGCAGGGGGCAGAGGAAAGACACCGGTGAGGTTGGTGTAGTGTTCAGACCTAGCCTGGCAAGCCAGAACAGACGAATCGTCCGCGCATCGCACGTGACTAGAATGAACATTGGGTCTGGTCTCGAGCGAATCAACAAATAAGATTAAATCGGGTGTTTGACAACCGGCCAATCAGAGCCGTTCTCCTGCAAGACGAGATATGGGCGGAGTTTGGTACGTTACGTGACCATGAAGCACTAAAAATAATGCATCATTTCAGACACACAGCTATACTGACCAGGGCTCATTTATGTTCTGGAACAGGAACACTTATTTAAAAATAATGACAACCGGTTAATACCAGTTTGTGTTCCGGGAACTATATATTTTTTTTGTTCCAACCGGTTTGGGAACGTCAATTTATTGTTGGAACTCATAAGCGGAAACGTTATAATTCTGTTCGGAACGAACAGAAAAAATCTCGGTTCAAAGCCCCGACACTGGGACGTGAAAACGTAAACGTCAAAGGTAATGTCTGGCAGTAAATGCGGTGTAGTGTCCAGTCCATTGTTAAGAGAAGCACCATCCCAGGTTTTAGGGGGAAAACGCACCGTTGGGCTTGAGGAACTTCTTGGCGTGCAGGTAGCTCTCCAGCATGCGTTCGTTGAACAGCATGTAGCCCATCGGCTCCGAGATGATGATGTCCACCTGCTCTGGTAGAGTCACCTCCTCCACCTTCCCAGGGATGACCACCACGCGCTCGCCCAACCGGTTACTGTTCACCAGCACCTGGTCCAAACGGAGCCCAAAATAGAAGCACATCAATCATCAGTCTGTATTAAATCACCGGCAATAACGGAAAAAATATGCTGCCTTTTAAAAAAATGTTATTGATAGGAATTCTCAGGGTTAGGGACTTCCGGCACTATGGATACTGATCTAAACCACATTGAAAAGGTAAAAGTACTTTATTTCGTCAAACATACATACATACATACATACATAACGTGCAGTGAAATTCTTCCTCCACATTAAACCCATCCCTGAGAGAGCCAGGGGGCCAACTCCAGATTCTGAGCCAGTGTGTTGGCCAGGGGAACTGACTGGAGCAGGTTAACTAGAACATGTTTTTGGTGGTGGGGAATCTGGAGTGCCGGTAGGAAACCCACGCAGACACGGGGAGAACATGTAAACTCCACACTCTGGGTTGGGATTCGAACCCAGGACCTTGGGAAAGAGTGAAGAGACATCTGAGGGAGGCAAACCTACGACTATCCGCGCCATCAAGGTATACGTCTGCTTTGCAGTGCACAAATATGGATTTATTTGGGGTCAGACTGTGGCGCAGTTGGTTAGACCGCTTCATCCAGCCTCTTGTGCCTGCGGCTTAGTCTCACAATGCACGCAGCTGTCTTGAAATGGACCCCGGACTCCGGCATAAGTACGCTGCAGATCTGCTTCCCGCTTGATGTTGATGAAATAGCTGCAGGCCATGGTAGAAATAATCTGTGCCGGCAACAAATTTAGCCAAAGGATACCAACCCAGTCCATGGCTTCACCCAAAGGCCACTGGCCTGAGTTCATGAAAGTAGCTTGCAGGATTTGGGAAGCCGATACAGGCCTTCTGTGAGTGCCAGTGCGCTGAACAGCCAGCAACTTTGGCCTATAATATCTGCGGGAAGTTTGGGGAACACAGTTATATTTTGCACAACACTAATAGTTCACATGCTTTTCTTCGTTAAGCTGTGGAGGATGCGCTCCTCACCTCTGCGTGCTGTGCCATTGTGCTGGCTTCCACGGCGTACACCTTCCTGGCGCCCGCCTGTGCCGCGAAGAAAGACAGGATCCCCGATCCACAGCCCACGTCAAGAACAACCTAAAAATAAAAATGAAAGTTAAAAATCACAGGGAACTCCAACGTCGCTCATTCAACCCTTTCAAAAACACCCAGCAACAACAATGCTTCCACGGGTGACGGTCTGTCCGAGTGGCGAAGCAGAACGCTGAGATTTTAGTGGAAATCATTGCACTAACACAAGTAACCTGAAATACGCAAATTTTCAATTTATAATACACACACACACATATACATATATGCACATATATACACACACACACAGTAATTTAATTGTGGTTAAATGGAAACATAACCGAGAGAGAAATTAAAATTACCTATTAAATGTTGTACTGCACCTTTCCAGCGAAAAATAAAATTTGCTGCAAAGGTACAAAGAAGGGGGTGGGGACTAGGGGTGGTGTGATGTACGATTTGATCGTCAAACACGATTTTTTTTGGCCGCCACGATTTGACATAGCACATATTTGAGGAATCGTGACATTGTGAGAAGTCGTGACAGTGTCAAAATCTTAAAACGGCGAGGCTGTTGGCGGCGTTCTCTGCCGAGCGGGGGCGCTGCCTGCAGCCGCACCTTTTTGGTGCAGTGGTGGCGGCGGATGCGTCCGCTCTGGTGGCGCTGCTAGTGAAGAGCTGTTGCACTAAGTATTCACCACCGTGCGGAAGAAGAGGAGCCGGATGACGTCTGCCTGCAGTCAAGCTGCTTAAATACACCAGCCGAGCGGAATCTCCCATCGCACTTAATGTCTGGGCTGGGTGATGGCGATCAAATCGGCAATCGCTATTTTTGGGGCCACGATCAGTGGGGACAGTAGGCAAAGCTGTCGGTGCAGGGAAGCGAGCTCAAAACTCTTAGATGAGCCTTGCAGTGCCTTGTCTTAACAGGTACCGCGGCACACAAAAGCTGTGCATTTTAAATATTGTTCAAATGTATGATTTACAATTTTCCAAAATATAAATGAGGAATGGGGTGGGAGGGTACCTTGTCTTTGAAGTCTGTGTGGTTCTGCAGGATGGCCCGCTGGTACGTACCGGTCCGTACGTAGTCCTGCATCATGTTCTGTTGCTGGGAGAGGTAGCCATAGAACTGCATGGGCACAGAGGACGACACATCGACCATCAAGCATCATCGCACCAAAGGTCTTTGTAACAACAATATACATTTTACTGCTCCAACAGTATAAGCAGCAGGGCCCTGCAGGGGCGCAGCGATTACTAGATCATTAACTCATTGATTATTATATTAAATCGGATACCAACTTAATAATCGTCAAGCAATCATTGTCGGCATTTTTCTTCCTTTAACGATTTTGGCACTTTTAGGACTTGCCGAGTCCTTGTGCAAACTGATCTAAAAAAATAAACATATTTGCGAGATCAAAGTTCAGTGAAAAAAAAAAAAAAACATCCTACGCACCTATGACCATGATCACAAAAAAATGCACAAGAAAGTTTTTTTTTTAAATGCACAAGTACACAATGAGTCCTCAGCATCTAAGGGTTAATAAAGTTTGATTTGATATCCAAGCTGAAATGACAATCCTGTTTATTCTTAATTCATCGTCCTGGACACGATGCACCAGTACTTGCAGCAAGCGGAGTGTGAACATCTCCACAACATAACGCACTGATGGACGACTGCAGTGAGCAGCTGCCGGCTGGAGCTGAATGCTCACCTGGAAGTATTGTACCGCTGACGACTCTTCTGTCCTGTCACTGAACACCGAGCGCTCGCTGCTGTGCCCGCGGCAGTTCTTCAGAAGGTTATAGAAGGACGAGAACTCTGACGCAACATATACACACACACACACACACATTAAAAACCAGGCAGGCACACACATTTAAAAGCAGGCACGGACACACATACACACACATTAAAAACCAGGCACACACACACACACATTTAAAACCAGGCACACATACATACACACACACACATTTAAAACGAGGCACACATACACAAACACACACACTTAAAACCAGGCACACATTTAAAACCCGGCACATATGCAGGCATTGACGCATTGCTACCGCAACACAAAGAATGTGATCTGATGAAACATAACCACATCGCCCTCTGCCAGTGCATGTTATACGAGTAGGGGGCAAGGATGTCACGATTGTAGAATCATTGTTAAATCGTGTAACTAGTCATAGACATGGTCTAACTAGTTCTATACATGGAGAACGTACCGGCCGGTGAGGTGAAGTGTAGTAACATAGCCTAACAAATCACTCTGAGATTGCATAGTGCTAAGCGGTAAGCACACAGCGATCTATCGCTAAGTTGGTGATTAAGTATGATTAAGTTAGGCTACAGAAATGCACCAAAATGTAATCAGTTCTTTCGTTGGTCATTTCCAACAATTCTACAAAATTTCATCCAGATTCGTGCGCAACTTCCAGTTATCCTGGTGACAAACCAACACGACTAACAACAACAACCGGCTTTGCGGCACAGGTAACTAGTAGTATAGATGGTCTAACTAGTTGAAGACATGGTCTAATTAGCTGTATACATGGAGAATGTACCGGGCGGTGAGGTGAACTGTAGTAATATAGTCCAACTAGTTGTATACGTCTAACAGTAACTCTAACTAGTTGTATACATGGTCTAACTAGTTGTATACATGGTGTAGATGGATGAGAACGTACCGGCCGGTGAGGTGAACTGTAGTAACACGCTGTTACAGCCCAACGTCACGATGAACGACTGCTTCCCCACACGACTGCACTCAGTCTCCCGCGAGATGGAGCATTTGAACACACATGTGTCCTCTCCTGGAACACACAGAGAGGGAGACTCTTCAGTGACCACATTCAGAAAGGATTCAAAACAAAACATGCCATTTAAACATGGTCGTCGAGGTGGTTAAAGACACTGCGCCTAGAGGCAGCATGGTGGTGGCAGTGGTTAGCACTGCTGCCTCGCTGCTAGAAGGTCCTGGGTTCGAGTTTACATGTTCCGTGTCTGCATGGGTTCCCTCCAGGCACACCCCCCCTGCCACCAAAAACATGTTCTAGTTAACCTGCTCCAGTCAGTGCCACTGGCCAAGGCACTGACTCAGAGTTTGAAGTTGGCTCCCGGGGAGCTGCCCTCGCGACTGCCCACCGCTCCTCAGGGATGGCTAAATGTGGAGGATGGATTTCATTGTACATGTATGTGTGACAAAATAAAGTACCTTTAAAAACCTAGAGACGGCCCCCGTTTCATAGTAATGACGCTGCGCTGATCCAAACCACACCGCCCATAGGGCAAGCCAGTTCTCCACTCCTCGTCGGCTTGTCTGCTAAGTCTACCACAATCTCTTCAACCCAGTTTCCAACTAATCCGTCAATAAAAATGAAAAAAAAATAAGCAATGGCATTCAGTGTGACAAGTCCTGCTCCTCAAGTCATTGACAGGTAAGAGGGACAATGCACAAGGCCGATGAACAGTATGCAACCAATACACAGGTACAGTAGCATATTATGCCATAAACGAGCACCGATATGGAAAAAAATGTAATTCAAAAGATCCCTATACATATATCAATGCATTGCATTCAGGGTTCAAATCTGAAGTAACACCCATACCTGCGTTTAAAATGTATAAATAAATATTTATTTTACAATAAATGCAAGGCCCGTTTTTCATTCTTTATTGAGAGAGCTAGTGACAGGATTAAATCGGAAACTTGGATTAAGTGTGTGTGTGGGGGGGCATTGCAGAAAAGACAGACAGGGGATTTGAACCTGCGGCACTGCTCGACCTATGATCTGGGGGACGCGCTCTCTAACTGCTCGGCCACCGCACATTTTAAATAACTTTTGCATTACATTTATATTACGCTGGACAGTGATTTTGCTGCCGTTTCAGATGCAAACTACAAAGTCAAATAATACAAAAATATTCAAGACATTCAAATCAAAAGACATAAGCCAAGCACATCCCTTGGTTGTTGTTTTTTTCCATTGAATAATTTTATTTTGTAACAAACAATGCGAGCCGTGGCTTTCAAAGGGCTCACATAAATGAATAAAGATGGCTTTGTGGACGTAATCAGGTGGCCCTCTTACACATGCACAGATACAAATTACATAAAACAGCCCCATGTGTATTTGTACGTTACAGTATTTTTAAGTGACAATACAGCATCATGTAAAAAAATAAAAATCGGAAATCAAATCATGAACTGAATTGCGAGTTTTGTGACGTTGTGAATCAAATTCCTATTGACACCTTGTCGTACGGAGCGCCAGAGAGGAGAAATGGGAAGATGTTCCAACATATTGTGAACAGACGTTTAGCATCAGACACATTGCTGACCTTTGAGAGAGAGAAAGGATGCATGTGTTGACCTGTTGTAAATTATTCATCAAACAGGGGCCGTCCAGCGCGGTGCGGGGCTAGGATTACGTGGAGAACAGCACTATCCCCACAAGACACAGCCCACTTTTAACAGGCCGACTTTGCTGAATACACAGCGGCAGGGGAGCATGCTGCCAGAGCCATGTTACCTTCCACACTAACAAAAACATGATATTGACTTAGGGTTTAAAATCTTAAAAATATTTTAAAAAACGACAAAAAAAAAAAACGACAAAAAAATAAAACGACAAAAAAAGCTTAGTTTAAAACCAAGCTTAGAGTTGGACTCTTTGCGCCACAAACTTCCACAGACGCCCTAAAAAAATAAATTAAAAATTAAAAAAAATATACAAAAAGTGGAGAAGGGATAATAGTAATAACTAAAAGCACTCTGATTGCAAACCTGCACCGTAGTGGTAGGAAGAAAAAAAAAAAAGTACTTTTAATGCTAGCAGTATGTTTGGAAGGCCATTAATGCAAGTGCTCGTAGAGTAGTAGCCCGACGAGCCAGAGCCTACGGTGGAGGTAGTAATAGAAAATAACACGCACGGGCTGCAACTAACGATTATTGGCTTGGATATTTTTCCTTTGAAAAATCCCCAAAATATTAACAACTGTCAAATTGAAATGTAGTCAATTTTGGTTCACGACAGACAGCGAATGTGTAGTATGTCCAGCAATTCAGTTACTTACTCAGGCACAAACTTCATTTATACACCAATATAGTGATGTTTTTTCTTCATAGTCATGTTTTTAATCAATATTGTTGAATAAATTATTAATCATTTTGCATAATATCAAATTTGTGTAAACCAATAGGTGGTGGTGTCAACAAATAACAGCTGAAAATAAGACAACCATAATTCAACATTAATTGTCGATTAATTTCATAATCGATTTAAAATCGATGCACCGCACAAATGTGGGAGCCAAGCTTTGCTACAGAGAACCGTTGTTAGGTCTGGGTAAAAAAATAATAATAATAAATCGACAATTGATTTAAAGGTTCATTCAAACTCAATATTTAATGAATTGATTAAAAAAGCTGAACAATGTCAAACACCACACGCTGACCATGTCGAACAATGATGAGGATTGTGGCCATGGGCATGTCATGTGCAAGTAATGCAACTATAAGCAGTGGTGTCGACTTGAACATTCACATTTTTTTCTGAAATAAATACTTTCAGATTAGGGCTGTACGAATTTGCCAAAAAATAAATAATGTGTGTCTTTGAAATCTCGATTTTCAATTAGTTGAAGAA
>OMKY01086999.1:0-10407 GCA_900302395.1 Bregmaceros cantori | reverse complement strand
CCCCAGCCTCACTCCAGCAGCACCGTGCCACACACACCAGCAATCCAATGCAAAATTTGTTGACATGTTTTTTTCATTCACGAATTAAAAACACCTTCCGAAATTGAGTTGAGTTGTCTGGATGCAGTCAACAAGAGGCCAAGCTTGGCAAGCGTCATCCAAATTGTTTATGTCAGTGACACCACAGTCACCAAGGGTTTCCTACCCAGCATGCCCTGCGGCACTCAGCCACGGCAGTACCATTCACTACACTGCCCCCCTCCCACAAGGCTTCAGTCCTCGAGAGCCCATCTTCCATTCCATGTGTCCCCCACCATCAGACCGAGTCGCGCAATCCCACTTCTGACACCAATGTAATGATGGGGCAGCTGCGGCGGCACCATTCACCACAATATAATAGTTGGAATTTTACAATTTGCCCAGAAAGACAATGCACCTTCCGCTGCCAAAAGTGAAATGAATTCATAATATGTAACAATTATATTCTTATTTTGACATTATCGGCAGATATTGTGTATTGGTCTCATATTGGTCGGGCCCTAAATCGACTTTGAATTAAACAAATTGAGAATCAATGATGGAAGACTTTCAAATATAATGCATGTGATAGCAAATCGCAATCTAAAGGCAACCCCTAGCGTTACTTTTTTTTTAATCTGGGAATGGGATTACATTAGGAATTACAATTTCGTAGTCATGCAACCTGAACGCATCGTAACAGATTGACATACACAATAACAACAACACAGGACTAACAAGGTTATATCTACGCACAACAAATTTACGAGATGGCGAGCCCCGGATTAGTCAGACCCTCACAACCCCACACCGGGCCGGCGTTTAAACGGTGACCCGACTGATCTTGGTCTTGGTGTGTTCTCGAAAATGTGACGATGATGATGATGATGATGATGATGATGATGATGATGATGATGATGATGCGACTCGGTCGTCACACATCAATGAACAACGTTAGCGTCCCATACTGGTTACGATCAGACGCCGCACCGCAGACATGCGAAACGTTACGACTGGTGTATTACACCATCCGCTCGGTAAACACTGCAGTGTGGCTGCCTCCGATCGCTGCCGACCCACACACACACAACAACTAGCAGTTCTCCCCCCTCCCCACCCGCAATACCAGAGGGTGGGGGGCACCACCACCACAAAGCGCAAATAATAACAATCGGAACCAGACACACCAATTGGAATCGGACTCAAGTGGAGTTTCTGGTGAACACACATGATCGTAGTCGATTAAAGCAGCTGTGATACATTGATAGCAGTCTGTTACTGGTTGGTTATGACGCTGGTGATAACAGGCTAATAACATAGCTCGGAGATGTCCTGGGAGATGTCGCGCAAATGAAACGTATGAAATTGTGGAGCGAGAGAAAAAAATGTTGTCAATCTCACCTAATAACGTGAGGGTTGGTGGTGGACTCCAGTCAAATGGTTAATGTCAAACAACGGGCAAGCGGAAACAGACGCTTCACCAACCCGCGGCGAGACACGGCATCCAGCCAATCAGGGAGCGCGCCCTGGAGCAGTTTCAGCCAATCAGAAAGCGCGTTTTGGGGCACTGCCAGCCAATCGGATGACGCAGGGTGAGGCGTTCCGCTATGTCTAAACCCCGCCCCTCCTGGAGGGGATTACATGGAAGCCTGGCAGCTGCGCCTGGCACGTCAGAACCAATGAATCGTCCACGCATCGCACGCATTTGGCCGTCCCGCCGCGAGCGATGCGTGGACGATTCATTGGTTCTGTCTTGCAAAACTAGATTACATGTAATCTAGCTAATCTAATTACACGTAGAGATGGGCAAGAACACCTTGCACTTGCTCTGTTACAATTTTTGTTTAAACGCTATATTATCTGTAGCATTTAAACAACCGTGAGCTTCAACTCACCCTCCTTTCTGGGGCCATCAGTGAAACTACAAAAATAATAATAATAATAATAATCACCACAATTTTATTGAATTTATTCGAAAGTTTAAATCATAATTTTGTTAATAAATCTTAATACATTTTCTGCATAAACAGGAGCGAAATGTCAGAAATATTAAAGCTATACATAAAATATATTGTAGTGAATGCACGGCGCAGTGCATTGTAGGCCTAGCCTGGCAAGCCAGACGCAATGCATCATCCACGAATTGCAGACGTTAGACGTGCAATTCGTGGACGATGCATTGGGTCTGGCTTGCCAGGCTATGTAGGCCTGCACCGTTGGTCACTTGGCATATGCCGACACGCCCCTATAAATGGAGTCTGGACGGAGCTTGGCAACGGGCTGAGTTCAGTCTGTTGCCGATCTGGTTCATATCTATCCCCCAGCTCCTCCACGAGGGGGCAGCCTCTATGGTTCTCCGACCACAGGTTTGATAACAGCTCATACTCAGCGTCTTTGCTTATCAGCTGTAAGCTAGAGGTTAGCATCCCTACCAGTGGCGTAGCCAGTAAAGGGCCAGGGTGGGCCGATGCCACTATGATTGACAGCTGGCCCACTCTATCAAAGGTATCTAAATGATTGACTCAACCCGTCGAAGTTGTCCTGTTAACTTTCATCAAGTGAATAGGCGATGAGCGAGCAACTAACTGAAGGACGTTGGTCACTAGAGGGCAGTGGCGCTTTTCGGGAGTACTACTTAAATTAAGTACACTATTGGGCCCTATTGATGTCTTTCATTTTATAGTCTGGAATTAAATGCTGTTATTGGCCCTTTCTACAGCTGCATATTGAAGTAATAAAAATAATTAATATAAATAATGGGCATAATAATAATGATAATAATAATAACAATATATTGTAATATTAGCCGTCATAATGATACTAATACTAGTGTCGGGTGATATTAGACCTAATTAAACACTTTTAAGGTGTATTTCACTCCAGTGTAAGCCTATTTAAGAAAATGGCCCTTTATAGTTGTTCTCTTCGGAATTATTTTAATTCTCCTGTTGTTTTTTATTATTATTATTTATATAGGCCTACTGCCTATGTAGGGGTTGTAAAGACGGACGCCAGACAAGTCGCCTTGTCTGGCATCCACTGCAGCATTAAGCTGGACACCTGGTTGATTAAAATGCATGAAATTGCATCTAAGAAACTCAAATTTCCTTGGGGGAGGAACCCGAAACCCCCCGTCAAAAATAGATCCACACTCTTCCACAAATGGCCCACATTGTTTTACATTTCTGGCTACGCCACTGCTCCCTACCTGCTTTGACCATAGACAGTGTTTTCATATGAAACGAAAGAGAGCTATCCCTCTCTCTCCTCACACAAGTGTTGCGGTCGAATGGATGTTCAGGCTGTGGTTCTAATTGGATGTTCAGGCCGTCTTTTAAACCAGTCCTATGCTGTAATTGGATGTTCAATGTGCTGTGAGAAAAACTTCTCTGATTGGTTGAAAGTGATTTCATGTTTCTATATATCGATGTGCACTTCCTGAAATAAATTAGAATTTGTTTGGATGCACCTCAAACTGTAGCGTCCCCTCGCTCTCTGCCGACTTTTATAGCAAGGTTCAAGCTGGTATTGTAAAAGATAACCATTCTCTGGGAAGACTGGTTATCAGATAATTTGTTAATCATTTACAATAGACCCACGAGATGAAGTAAATAACGAAGTAAATTTTACACCATTTGTTCATTAAAGTTACAAAACCAATTTTAAATGTTTTTGCCCGCGCGCATGCACATAAGGGTGTCCCGTTTTTGGAGATACGGAATATGGTCACCCTACAGCAACTGTACCCTTAAAGAGCGGAAGGGATGAAAGTTTTGCGTGCGCCGCCGCAGCAGATCCTTTGTGTTAACTCTATTTTTGAACGTGTTCCAGATTCGGTGTGTTTATGCTCTAGAGAAGATTCATGAACAGACAAGATTTGAGAGCCAACACTTTCAAGAATTCAAGATCGTAGATTTTTTTTGTCCATAACCTCTGACCGGGTGGAGGCCGATTGCTCCAAATTTCTTTAGCTTCGTTTCACAATAGCAGTTTGATTTTAAGAAAGCATAGAAATTAAAATGCCATATAAAGCATAACATCTTTAAACAGTGAACGTGCATAAAATTGTGTAAGCAAACACTCTTACAAGTGATAGACTTTGATGTGTCAAGCTTTTTATTCGGCAAAGGAAATTGACAGGAACAGCACCTTCGAATTCTTGGCCACCGACAAAAACACCCAGTACCATACCCTGGTGATGAATTCCTACAGAAAGTTTGACTCTGACTCTACAATATTTCTGTGTTTTACTGGTGCTTCTATTGTGTTTCGGGGGACATCTTTTTGGCAGTCGCCAACAACTGCATACCTCTAGTCTGTAAAAGTAAAAGACAATTTTCAATAAATAAAGATGTATTATCATTAGCCATAGACTGGATTATGAGAACAGCTGAACAAAGGAAGAGAGGAATTCTGTGTCCTTATGGACTTGATAAGCTAGATGGTTGATATTTTGCAGTTGACCTGAACGTCTGTCACATGATGACCACCACAAGACAAGACCAGTTCACTTTCAGTGAGGACAACCCAAGGATCTTTGAAATACATAGTATTTATTGATGGACTGAGTACTAGACGATTACAGATCAGCAACGGCCTTGTGTGGCCAGTAGGGATACTTGGTCTTGTCCAGTGTAGTCTCTGGGTAGGTGGCGTTGAGGTCCTCGATGGTCATCTGGTCGAAGGGAATCATGCTGTTGAACACGGCCAGCTAAGGAAAGAAAACAAGACATTCAGATTAGACGAGAAGTTTAACTTTTTCATCCCTGGACACCCGCATTTAGTCAAATCAGTATGGCAGCGACAGTCCAATGAGAGATTTTGGGGACCCAATACCGGAATTGCAGGACAAGCCATTCCAATACCCGATGTATTTGCCTTTTAGAAAAAAAAAAAAAAAGTATTATATATATATATATATATATATATTTAAAAGAAGGCACACACAAAATCATTTCAAAGCTTTTAGCAGAATAAATTATAAACGTATTGGAATATTGGGTTGGAGAATTTAAGTTTTAGATAAATAAATGGTAGGAAGAAGTCAATCTTTTTTTTTTTAATAACAAAAAGGTATTAAAACATCAGCAGCCATAAGTTTGTTCTCAGCTTTCTGGACCCATGGCCTACTGAAGTAGTAACTACAAACCAAACCGCACGGAGGAGTCAAGGAGGGGAGGCGAACCCACAATTCTGCGTGCCACACGTATGGCATTTGTGTGCTTCGCAGTGTACTCACCGTTAACATACTGGGCTACGGCGGTGCACAAAATTGTGGCGATTACCTGAAACATTGTTGATATTACAAATATTACATATTCAGCACAGTTAGATTAATCGCTGTTGATTCATAGATTATCAAATTAGTTGCCGATTAATTCTACAATCGATTATCATCGATTGATCAATGAATCAGTTGCAGCCCTAACCCTCAACGCACGTTCCCAACACCGCAGTCCCATCGTCATGACCAAAGTCAATTTGTAGGTCAAATATGGTGTGTGTATTTCACAATACATAATTTAGGCAGAGGACAAAAAGGCAGCGATCACTGACCAACAACGTACTGACCACACTTAAATGATTATGTAAATGCTTCTCTGTATGCCTAGTTGATAAATATATGTACAAAGTTCCAACTTTGCCCGTTAACACAGCACTTGAGCTCAGGCACATTGTTGTGACAGTGAGGGGATGGGTCGGGGTTGAAAGCAGGGAAGGTGCAGACACATTTATCGAATAGGAAATTGTGTTTGTTCAGCAGGAGGGGGGACAGGGCAGCAGTTGACACAAAAAAGGAATAAAAAAGTTAAGAGTAAAAAAAAAGTAATGAGTAATAACAAATCTGTTAATGCATGATTCCATTTTCACTGATCACAACATTTTTTTAGACGTTCTTGGCGCTGCTAGGCGATATGGCGTGGTACAACGAAAGACAGGACATTTGACCTGTACGACCAAAAACTTTCAACAAGACATCAACATGTGATGATGGAGCGCGTGTTGGCAGAGTGGTTAAATTATTGAATGGCCGATGGGTGATCGCCATTCAATTTTCTGATGAACATCCATAATTGCCACTTTGTTTTCAATTTTTAAATGTCAATGATAGACAATGCATTAATTCCCAATTGCCAAACAATTGAGAATTTGTACAACAACTCATTTGGACAAACAAAACTTCCCTCTGGTTCATAATATCAGTGTTGAATGAAATCACTAATAGACTATATTATGACTGCTTCAACTCAAGTTGCCATGTATCAACATATTTTGGTCGTGCAGGTCAAAAGTGCCGCCTTTTGTGGTCATTTTGATTTTTATTTAAATCATTGATTAATATAATACTTATTAATCGGTTAATTTTCCCTTTAAAATCTGAACAATTATGTTAGTTTGCAATATTAATATTATTGCAAACATTTTAAAAATGCATTCCATTAGCATGGAAGAGACAACTGTTCCGTGCTAACAAATAAACATTGTTTTTTTTTCACCCAAGCTTACTTGTTAGCTTTATTATATTGTTTGTGTTGCTGTTGGGTTTAACATGTCATTTTAACATGCCCATCCAAGGGAATGGGCAGGGATAGGACACTGGGAATGGCAACTGGCATTGGGATTACTGGCATTAACATTTTAAAAACACATTCAAGTCGAAAATTGGGCAAAATAAAATAAAACAAAATAAAATGTTAGTTGGCGATTATTTCAATAATCGATTAATCGGTTGCAGCTCTACACCACATTACCTAGCTGTGCTTAAAAAAAACATTAAATAATAATGTTGTCATCGAGGCATTTGTAAAACAAGGAACCAAAAAGAAAACTCATACAAAGTAGACCATCCACTCTGCACGGGCTGTGAGGGAGAGAGGTAACCGATGACGAGGTAGAATGTACAATGCTGACGTTACCTTTGCTTCATAGGCAGCGATGCGGGCCTTAGAGTCCTCAATGTAGTTCAATGCACTGTCCTCCTGATAAAACAAAGTGCACGTCAGTGCAAAGCTTACACAGCGGATCAGAAGAGAAATTAAAAAAATCTGCAGTTAACTTGGTTAACATTATTGCAAACTACTGTCGGCTAGGGCTGCAACGTTTTTATAAACTTACTTTTCCATTTTCAAACGCTTAAACTTCTCTTTTCCCCCCTCCTTTTTATTTTATTTAATTCATTCGTTCATTTTCATCAAGGACAACACACGTTAATCAACATGACAGAATCATGTAAATGAGCCAGAGTTAGCCAATGGCTAATTTTCATCTGGAGTCCCCAGGCAGGTCAAAAGGTGAGAGCAATAAAACCATTCATATAAAACTTACAATAAACAGCGACAAGAAAAGTGACAATTTAAAAAGACACAAACAAACAGGACTGTGAGATTAGGTGTGTGAATGGAATGGATGAGATCAGTGGCTGCAGGTTTTGGGTTTCCTAAAGGCATTTAAGATTATATTTGACGTTTGAAGAGTTGTTTTTCCTCGCTTATCAGAGCATGGAGACTGTTCCATAGCTCTGTGGCTCAGACTGAGAAGACTGTACGGTTAAATGTGGAGCGCCTTAAAGTCCTCTCTGGCTGTGGCTCTGGTGGTTGCTCTGGTAGTTCCTTTGGATCGTGAACTCAACTTTAGTGGAAGAGAAGCAAGGTCATTCAGAACTATTAATAAAAGGGGTCCGCATTGGCCGAGTGGATATGGAGACCGCACCTAACGCGACCCCATTCATGTTAGTGGCGCTGTGTCTACCGCAGCGTCCATAGTAATGCGAGTTCGACTACGCTCGCCGACTTGTCTGCAATGTCTACCCCCCGATCTCTTCAACCCAGTTTCCGACTAATCCTATCCAATAAAGATGGAAAAACGGCGCCGACGCTGGAAAAAATAACTTTAAAAAGAAAAGCACAGCATAACACCATAAACTTGGCTTAACATGTTGATCTCTCTCCCAGCTCTGTGCACGCACACACACACAGGCGCGCGCATGGCAGCGGTGTGTGTGTGTGCGTGTGTGTGTGTACCGCCGAACGCTCACACACACACACACACACACACAAACGAGCGTGCATGTGTACATGTAACCGAATACGCCAACACTTGTAGCGAGTGCCGACCGGACGTGTAAAGGCATGTGTTGAAGGCGAACATGTATGACGGTGTGAATAGCACACACGCACATGCAACGCCATGCGTTGTTTGCTAGCCACACAACTGTATGCTAGCCGTACAACTGTCATCCAGGTTATCATCTCTCTCAGCACCTGGTTGTGGCGGGCAGGGAGGGGGGGATTAGGGACCCCCCCTCCTGATCCCCCCCCACCCCCCTTTCATCATGGAATGCACACACACACAGTCAACATGCATGGACACACACAGTGTGTGTATTTGGTGTCACGCTGTATATGGACCTGTGCAACAAGGTTTATCTGTCACCGAGTGACCTTTGACCTGTGTGTGTGTATAGGGGGCCCCGAGAGATACACACACACACACACACACACACACACGCATGCCAACCGTGAACTTAGTGTATACACACACATTACACTGTTCTACATTTAGCCTTTTGGGAGGCTGGGGACAAGCGGCTTGCTGACAACAGCAAGTGGCAGGATAAAACTCAACATTCAGGTCATTGTGTGAAGACGGAAGTAACTATTTTCAGTGTCGATCATTTTAACACTAATTATTTGCACTGCTGTACACCAAATGTTCCCTGAATCCGAAGACAAAACCACAGGATCTCTACATTCTGGGAAAGATTGTGATTAGAATATTCAACACTCTAAATATACGTCTTTTGACGTTTTTGGCAGTTAGTAGGGTAGATTGCCCTAGTGTGGGCCATTTTTTGCAACGTCCTAATGTGGGACAGTCAGAGGCCTAATGACGGACAGTGAAATGTAGTGTCGAACAGTTGAACTTGATGTTAGACACATTACCATAGTTTGTTTTAGGGGACAGTGAAATGTAGTGTTGAACAGTTGAACTTGATGTTAGACACATTACCATAGTTTGCTTTTACCACAGTTTCGGCGAGGAGCCAGGGGCCACTGAAGCCTAGGTGTCCCACATTAGGCAGTGGCCCACATTAGGGCAATCCACCCTATGTGTTTTATATAGTACATCCTTGGAAGACTGTGGTAATGAGAGAGATACAATGGGCAATGAACCAGAATACACTGCTAATTGCCGTGTTAACGTCATAACGTTCCAAACGTTCCGTTCCGAACGGTTCAGGCAGGTCTATATTTAACGTTTTCGTTCTCGGAACTGTTCCACCACCAAAATATTGGTCCTGAACTGGTTCGGAACATAAAAATTTCGTTCGTTCTTGAAGTTCCTTATATTTTGCAATGTTAAGTTTAGATATAGTTTTTATACAAAATATATTTGGTGGACTTTCAAACTCCAAAGCAACTGTATTAACGCCATTACATTCGCTTCCTCGTCTGTCCTCAAGATGGAGCCCCAGATGCATGGGGCTTGATGACTGACAGTGAAAGTGGAAGGAAATAGTCTCCCAGACATAGGATATGTTAAAATATAGAACAGAAAAAAAGTTTTTAACCGGTTTTGTGGATTTCATAATGTTCCGTTTCTGTTCCGGAACATTTGAAGAAATCTTCTTTCGTTTCCGTTTCTGCTCCTTGTAAAATTCTGTAAGATTCTGCTCGTTTTTGGTTTCTGTTTTGGTTCCTCGAGCCGGTTCGGAGCCCTGGTTGTAATGTTGATCCCAAGCCACTTGACACAGAGGTCAACCCCATGACCTCCAGACCAGCCAGACCAAAGACACACCAGAGCCTAAGATAAGAGTCAAGCTGGTTCAAAATGCAGAGGTCAATGAAGGTCAGAGACTCCCAATGCACTGAAAGCGATGAGCGGCCTCTTGTGGTGGGCTTGAGCAGACCAAAGTGACTGACATGAATGAATGAATAAAAACTTTACTTGTGTAATATGTTTCATGCAATAAAATGCAAGGCAAAAAGCTTCACAACCCTCTCCTCTCCCCCAGCCCTCATAATCATAATAATAATAATAATAATAATAATAATAATAATAATAATAATAACAGCAGGGCTTGAAAACAAAATTATTTTTTTAAAAAGTTCTGTTCAGAACGGTTCCGGCAGGCCTATGTTTAACGTTTTCGTTCTCGGAACTGTTCAGCCACCAAAATATTGGTCCTGAACTGGTTCGGAACGCAATAATTCTGTTCGTTCTTAAAGTTCCTTGTATTGTGCAATGTTAAGTTTAGATATAGTTTATACAAAATATATTTGGTGGACTTTCAAACTTAAGTACAACTGTATTAACGTGAAACTGGGGTTGAAACGCCATTACATTCGCTTCCTCGTCTGTCCACAAGATGGAGCCCCAGATGCATGG
>OMKY01086996.1:8817-24030 GCA_900302395.1 Bregmaceros cantori | reverse complement strand
TTTGGTAAAAGCATTAAGATTAAGTTCAACACTACATCTTAGTGTAGGGTGGATTGTCCTGATTGTCGTTGTTTATTATGTTTTTGTTTACCTGTAAAAAAAAAAAATCATACTTACACACACACACACAAACACACACACAAACAGACACAAACATACATGTACGTTTATGCATCCATGCATACATACACATTACAGACATGCATTTATACATTACACATTCGCACACACTCACACACACGTACACACACATTGACAAACACACTAAAACACATTGAAACACATGTTCCCATACACACACACACACACACACTCTCACAGACAACACATTGAACCCCACACAAGTACGCACACACAGACGTGTTCAAGCGTCTTGAGATGATGAAGGTTTCAGCAGTTATTTTGTGCTCAATCGATTTCACGCACATTTGTCGTTATGTAACGAGCTTCGAGGGCTGTCACGAGCCGCCATGCTGCCATAATTGCTGATGGTACGTTTTATTTCAACTCTGTGTGACTGACTAGAACACACACACAGACACGAACGTGAACCAATACACGTACCCAAGGGCTCTGAACCGGTTCAAAGAACGAAAATGAAAACCAAAAACAAACATAATTTTGCAGAATTTTATGAGGAGCGGAAATGGAAACGAAAAAAGATTTCTTCAACTGTTCCGGAACAGAAATGGAACATTATGAAATCCACAAAACCGGTTAGAAACTTTTTTTTCGTTCTCTATATATTTCTAATTTCTATTATATTTATCCTATGTCTGGGAGACTATTGCCTAGTAATAGACTAGTGCATCCATCCAACTTTCACTGACAGTCATCAAGCCCCATGCATCTGGGGCTCCATCTTGTGAACAGACGAGGAAGCGAATGTAATGTCGTTTTAAAGCCGGTTTACACCTTAATACAGTTGCACTGAAGTTTGAAAGTCCACCAATTTTTTTTGTATGAACAATAACTAAACTTAACATTGCACAATATGAGGAACTTTAAGAACGCACAATATTTTTGTGTTCCGAATCGGTTCAGGACCAATATTTTCATGGCGGGAACGGTTTTGAGAATGAAAACATTAAACATAGGCCTGCCTGAACCGTTTGGAACAGAATGTTTTAAAAATAATTTAGTTTTCAAGCCCTGATGCACACACACACGGGTCAACACATGAAGACAATATTAGTGCACGCAGAAAAGATTGATAGATTGGCTCTTGTGCACAGGGTTGAGTAGTAACAGACTAAATGTAATCAGATTAGTGGAGTCAGATTACAATACTAATTAGGCACATCACTTGTACCTCTGGCTTTAATCTCACAGTGCACGCAGCTGTCATGTGATTGATTCCCATCTCCAGCATAATTATGCTGCAGGTCTGCTTCCCTGCTCTCTCACACCCCCTCCGCTCCCTACCCTCCGTCCCCCTTCATAATAAGCCTGTCAATAAAAATTAAAACTGGCACTTGCGCCCAAAAAATAATGCAACTAGAAGCACTCAGAGATTGCAAACCTGCGCTGTAGTGGTACAAAAAATAGTAAAGTTGTGTTCAGATATAATTTGTAGAGGATATTAGGCAGACTTTCAAGCATCATTTTTTGTGTGTGTGTGCGTGTGTGTTAAATGGTGCACAAGCGCACGCTCTCACACGGAATCTCACACTCGCGATCAGTCCTTAGCACAGAGACAGGAGGCAGGAAAATATGCTCACGCAAAGAGAAATGAGCAAACATACACCTGACACCTCACCACATCATATCCGTATACATGCACCAAACGCGCACAGCAGTTAAACTCACTCACACACACACACACACACACACAGAATGTGCTCACTCACTAAGAAATAGCCGTTAATAAATTTGCACGCGGGTTTGCACATGCACGCAACACACACACACACAACACAGCAAATCATCAGCACTGCATAGACACACAGCCAAGGAAATACGCTGTAATTGACGCTCCGATAGACCTAACATGCATATCCATAAATGTGCAGACACACGCAGACGCACACACCCGTACACCCTCGCCCACGCAGGACCGCAGCCACTCAACCAGTTAGGGCCGAGGCATCGATCCACTTTCTTTCCACGCCTCGGGTGCGAGTGCTGGAAATTAACATCTTTCTGGTTAATGTGAAATTTCACAGCTCAGCCGCATCGGGAAGGTTAGGCCTCGTTTTCACTGGTTACACGCCTGCATTCCGAAGCCGCTGCATTCCGAAATTAATTTGGCCGTATCATTTGCAAATCCAAAAAACAATCTGCTTATTTTGTTAAGGTCCCTCCAAAACGCTAACCCCAACCTTGACCTAACCCTAACAAAATAAGGAGATTTTGGGGATTCAAACTTTATCGGAATGGAGTTATTTCTGAAGGGTGGGAACCCCCCGTTTTCATTATGGAGTCCAGGATGGTACAGGACAGTACAGGACGCTTATTTCAGCTTCTCCATTGCCATGAAGTCGTCCTAGATTCTAGTTCACAGAAAAAAGGCCGCCTTGCTGCTGTTTACTAATAAATCGCCACATAATGAAAAGAACAAAAGCACTGTTCTGTTTACATCTGGGCATGTGAGGGGAAATATTAATGGTAATATTAAAGACCATGATTGGTCGAATGGACAAGTGGGATCCTTAAGTATGCTAAAAAGGTGTTGGGTCTAAGTTTTCTCTGGCCCAGACTTGAGGGTGACGGCTGGGTTAATGTCTTTTCGGGTGCCCCAAAGCTTTGAATAATGAACTACCCATAAACTGGTATGTCCCCTCAGTGGAAACGATCAAGGGGTTTAAATCATCCTTGAAAACTCACCTCCATGGAATTAGTTGAATCTAAGTGGACATTTGTATTGGCTTTTTATTGGAATGTGTTTTATTTCGGTGCTCTGGTCCATTCTAGTCATTATTATACTTGCAGATTTTTCAACCGTGGTTGTTTTAAATAAAGGTTAAGTTGAGTTGATATTGGAAACGAGGCGTCCTTCCGACCACTTCTCCTATCATGCATCACTGTCTTTTACACTCTTCCTCATCATATCTTCAGCATCACTCCATCCGTCTGGAGGTTTGACCTGCAGTTAAACAGCCATTAGTGTCCCACCTCCAACTAGCGGGGCGGAGACCGTTGGTGACATCTTTTATTAATAGGGATTAATGAACACACCTACCCACACATCAGACACAATGACCTCAGAATGCATCTGTTCGTATAGAATTGAGAGACAGAGACAGACAGAAGAATAAGGGGAGAGTGAGTGAGATGCTGTGTTTTAAATGGTACACTTGGGTCAGTGTACTGAAGCATAAGCCCCTTTTCCACAGGCTTACTTGAGGCCAGCATGGCACAGTTCACTTGCGCATCCACCCGGAAAATTGCTTCTCCGCGAGCGCAAATTGGCCAGGCCACACCGGGTTTCAGGACCCACAGAGGTGTTGGTCTGGAATGTGGCCGTTGGTGGCCAGGTTTGTTGGTCGCCGATTGGTTACACTCCGAGAACAAGGGCAGACAGGACTATCAGATACCTCCAGTGCCGCCACCTTTGTCTCTCCCCCAACACCCTAATCCCACCTACGCCCTTCTCTCATGCTATACAGTGGCCAAAGCATTGTGTTGAGAATTCATGTGTTAATGGGGAGATGTGTCATACGCGCAGGGGTGGGGGTTAACTTAACTGAGATGCGCAGAATTGTGCCCTTTTTTGGAGTGGAGAAGCGCTTTAGTGCACTATTTCTGAGTACACTGACTTTTTGGTCACATTTTAGTACTGTGACGCTTTGGCACGTTGGGCAACCAACTAACATGCATCTGGTGCCGATCACAATCAGGAGTAGCCTGGTAAGCTAGAGCCAAATAATCGTCCACGTATCCCACCCGACTAGAATGAACATTGGGTCTGGTCTCGAGCGTATCAAAAAAGGGTGTGGCATGTGATGGAGGACGAAGGAGTATTATTTTTTAAAAATCAAAGTTATCCAATCAAAGCACAGTAGGCGGAGCAAGTGACGACGGCCCTTCTTGGGCATATAATGTACCAAACTCGCCATATCTCATCTCACAGAGAGAACCGCCTCAAAGGGGCACTGATTGGCCGGCTGTCAAACACCCGATAATCTGATTTGTTGATTCACTCGAGACCAGACCCAATGTTCGTTCTAGTCACGTGCGATGCGTGGACGATTCCTTGGTTCTGGCTTGCCAGGCTACATCAGCAGCGCGGTTCGCCGATTGGGCGTCTCCCTCTTCAAAGGGATTCTACCGGCACCTGGACGATGCCACGCCAAAATCCATTGCAGGCAGGCAACCTGGATGGGTGTTTCGATAGTTTCACCCTGAAACACGCGTGTTTTACTTTAATGTTCCAGTGGATTAATCGCACCGCCTATTTTCTGTAGAGCCAGACTTCCTCGGCACCTCCGCCTCTACTGGGGCCATCTGGAAACCTGCGCAAGAGAAAAAACTAATTAGTCTCACAATCTCTGATCTTCTCTTCACTTTGAAGGTTCGTCGTCGTCCGCTCGACATCCAGTTAATCCAGAGACTCTTATTACCTGCGCCGGGGCGTAGCCAAGAAGCAGGTTATGTTTTTAGCCGTGTTGGTTTGTCCCCTTGATAACTGAAAAAGTTGTGCATGAAATTTGTTGGAAATGACAAAAGATAGAAGTGATTAACTTTTGGTGCATTTCTGTAGCCTATAAGTAACATAATCATACTTAATCACCACCTTACCGATAGACTGCTGTGCGGTCACGTGACTAGACTTCCGGGTCCAGGGACCGCTGGGAAACATAGTTGGCATGTTTGCCGGTGCATTGATAATGGGATGCCACACATACTGCTAGCACTAACAGTACTATGTTTTTGTACCACTACTGCACAGATTTACAATATCTGAGTGCTTCTAGTTTATATGAGCACAGGGAAAGCTTTTGTTTCTTTATGTGTGTAACATTATATGGGCGGACAAAGTGCTCACCCAAACTTATGTCCTGTTCTGCTTGCTTCCTCAATTACTTCTCAACTCTGCTCAGAGAATCATAACAAAAAATACAAAAATACAACAAATCATCCAAAATATTGAACAACCTACTATTTTATAATAACCAAAGGCCAGCCGTGTTCAAAAGATACTTAGTGCAGCTTCTGGAGAATAATAATACATGCCAGGAATTCATTTCAACCATCTGCAGAGCCAGGTGCTGCAGTAAGCACCGGTTATAACACCACCAGTTCACTGTGTTTGGCTTTTTACTTTAGACTGTACTTTTACTTGTACTTTATACAACTCTGCTGAAGGCTAATGGTCTGATTAAGTATAGCTAACAGTGGCCAAGCAGGGAGGCTTAAACACAAAGAGATTCCATGCACACCCTCTGGCGAATTAATCCGCGGGAGAGAGCCAGAGATCTTTAGGGAAGGTCACCAATTTATCATCCAAATCCCCCACACCTCTCTTTGTCCTCTCTTTCTCTCTACATCACTCTCTACTTTCTCTCCATCTGTCTCTCTCCTCTCTCTTTGTCTCTCTCTCTCGCTCTCTCTCTCTCCCCCCTATATGTTGGACCTGTGTGCCAAAAGTGAGCAGCGATTTACTCCTCAGGGTTGATGAAGATAACAGGTTTGCCAGTGAGTGCTGTGTCTGTGTGTGTCTGTGTGTGTCTGTGTGTGTGTGTGTCTGTATGTGTGTCTGTGTGTGTCTGTGTGTGTGTGTGTCTGAGTGTGTGTGTTTATCAGCAACACAGAGCTTTGTAGAATTGACTGACGCATTGAATTAGATTAGTGTATTGATCAACTGGCCTATCACCTCACTCTTTGACAGGATTGGGGAGTAGCATATTAAATGTAATCAGATTACAGTAATCAAAAAACAGAAAAAAAAATTGCAGTCCCTTACAACGACATTTTAAAATATGGAATTGAATTGCGATTACGTCACTTGTGTTTGAGTCCACTTCCAAACGCATCCTATTGGTTGAGGAGGAGGTCATTATGCGTAGTAGGAGTGTTGTGAGGCATCTCGGATGCCCCAACTCGGTGCAAAGGAAACGCAACATTGAAATACTACTACTAGAGACTAGACACTGACAAACATTTAGGAAACTTGAAAGGAACCTGAATGGAAATGTAGCGAACACACTCTCGTCCCGTCCGGGAATGCAGTCGATGGTCTTATCGTCCAGCAGCAGCCGAGCAAGACAGCGTCTTTTTCTCATCGGATTGCGATAACTTAGGGTTCCGTTTGGGGAAACGAAATAAATGTAACTTGCGCGATGCGCGATGATGCCTCCACAGCCTTTAATGCAGCGATTCCCAGGCATGCCAGCTTTCGGCAACGTTTGCACACTGGGGGCGTGCAGGAATGTAAACAATGGCAAGTCTATCCATGCAACTCTGCCTGACAGGAAGATGTGCTACTGCTCACTCGGGAAGATTTTTGGAAGCGTGTGACGTCACAATCTCGTTCCCAATAGTGCACTATATTTCAGTGCACTTACATTGTGTGCACATGTCCTTACCCACACGGAGGTTACAGAGTAAATTTTGCAGTGTTAAATATGCAGTGTCAAAGTTCATTCTCTTTCAGAGTTATTACAACAACAGAGAGAGTTGAATATTTACTAGTGTTGGTGTTAATTTACAGAGTTACAAGGCGCAGTGTCAATTAAACGCTACAAAGCCCCGTCCAAAGCCCACCCACCGCGTCCTCTCTCAAACTTTAAAGACCGCCATTTTCATTGTGTCGTGACTCATGCGGCACCCGACCCTTAGCACGGACTGAGGTTCGGCTTGGGCCCCAAGGGTTTGGGTCACAGTGGTGCTGCCGACTCGCCGTGTCGCTGGCCCTCGCGGCCTTCGTCCGCTCATGGACGTGCCGGCGGTGCTGTACAGTGTTAGCCAGTGTTACATTTTTGCTCAATTTTGAAGTAATTTTACTCTAGAAATTTAACACATTGGAAATAGTTAATTTAACAACAAATCTGAAGGACCAAATACACTCAGACACAGTGTATTTGGTCCTCGGTGTCGGAGTGGTTATGTCGAGCAATGCCACAGGTTCGATTCCCCTCTCCGGTTTTTCTGCAATGTCTCACCCTGACTCTTCATCCCGGTTTCCAATTTAATCCTGTCACTATCTCTCTCAATAAAGAATGAAAAACGGCGCTCGCGCCCAAAAAAGATAACGTTAAGGAATATTCCATTGACTTCATGTATATGCATTATCGCCGCCTTCACTTCACAAGCAACTCCCTTGATACAATAAATGCAGTTTCAATTTTTTTCTATTGTGGTTTCAAAACATGGTTACATCTACCCTTCTATCATTTTTTAAATTAATTTCTGTCATTATGATCATGTCATGATGATGATATATTATACAGTAAGTCAGTACAGTCTGACAACTCTTAACAGCCTTTTTGGCTCTCCAACCATAGTTTTGACAACAGCTAATACTGAGTGCCTTTGCTTATCAGCTGTAAGCTAGCCGAAGCTCACCTCCCTACATACCAGAGGCTGCTAGCAGGCACCTGCGTTGACAATAGACCACTGTCTGTGTCTGTCCACTAGCTTTTAGGTGTGGGTTTCGAAACCATCATCCCTAGCTCTCTCTCTCCTCACTCAGCTTTGTGGTCGATCAAAGGTTTCTCTCAGCTGGTTGGTCTGTTCAAGCAGGTATTTTTTTTTAATAGATAACCTTTTTCTGGGAACACTGGCTATCAGATAATTTGTTAATCTTTATTAACAATTCCCATGCAAAAAAATGAGGTAATGCTTCCTTTTACAGTGATGATAATTACCATGTAATTACATAGTAATTACCATGTAATTACATAGTAATTACTTAGTAATAAGACATTGTTACCAAGTCATTACATGGTAACAACAATATAAATACGTACTAATACGTAAGTACTTGGTAAGTATCGTGTACTTACAATTGGTAACTACACATTGTTACCAAGTCGTGAAATGGTAACAACAATATATTGATGACAATTCCATACACAATGGGGGCCAGCACACAAACATACACTCACACCTACAGGCCTGCGCATACATACGCCGATTCATTTCAACATTGCACACAAACACCTTTATTGCACACTCCACAGAGGCTCGGGGTAAAACTAGGGGGCTTGTTAGCGGCCAGGTGATGAATGAACGAGGGGGCGGGGCCTTTTGAGAGAGCAAAGGTGTGCAAATGTCAGTGAGAGCAGAAACTGAACATCACCTTTGTAGTCGCCAGCGCCGAGTTGTTCCTCTCTCTGCAGTCAGCTTCTCTTTCAATAGACTTCACACTCGTTTATCATCCAGCTCAGTCAGCTCCTCTTTACACAGTCTCTTTCTCTCCTTCTGTAGCTCGCTCTTTAACCCTCTGTCACACAGTCTCTTTCTCTCACGCAATTCTCCTCTCTCTCTTACTCTCCCTCTCTCGATCTCGTTCTCTCTCTCTCTCTCTCTCTCTCACACACACACACAAACACACTCTCTCACTCTCTCTCTCTCACACACACACTCTCTCACTCTCTCTCTCTCGCACACACACGCACATTCTCCCTCTCTCTCTCTCTCTCTCTCTCTCTGTCTCTCTCTCTCTCACACACACAGACACACTCTTTCTCTCTCTCGAATACACGCTCTTTTGTCAATCTCTCACCCCTTCTACCTTTTCTTCCCCTTCTCTCTCCCTCTTTCTCTCTCTCTCGACTCTCAGACTCTGTCTCTCCTCGACTCCATCCATTCTCTCTCTCTTCCAACTCCCTCTCTTCTCAAGTTTCTCTCTCCATCTCTTCCCCATTTTCTCTTTCTCCTGCCTTCCTCTCTTCACCCCTAGCCCCCACATCTTTCTCTTCCCGCTCTCTCTCTACTCTCACACTCTGTATATGTCTCTCTCTCTCTTCCACCTCCCTCTCTTCTCCCGACTACTCATGTCTCTCTCTCCTGTCTCCCTTTCTGATCCTCTCTCTCTCTCTCTCTCTCTCCCTCAGCATGTTGCCTAAAGCCATCATCACACATCACTGATCATCGTGCTCTGTCCCAACACTTCTATAATCTATTTTCTCGCACCTCTCCATCCCATTCTCAGCACCTCGCCCTTCCACAGCCTCCTGTGTGCTGCCTGCCGGGGCCGGCCGGGCTCTGGGGTTCCCTCTCGTGTTTCATGTTTTGTTTTCAACAGTCAGTATAACTCCTGCCTTTCATTCCGTTCACGGTGGTCCAGCAAACACACTGTGGCAGCCCCCCTGAGTGGCTAACGCACAACGCCTACGCACAACACAGACACACACACCTGCAGACACATACACACTCTGAAGTTTCAGATCAGACATGTGCACACATTCCGCCGCACGGTGGCACAGTGGTTAGCAAACTTAGCAACGCTGATCCACAAAGATCCTGGCTTCGAATCCCAGTCCAACCAGATCCTTGTGTGGAGTTTTTTCTCTTTCAAAGGTATTTCTCTGTGTGGAGTTTTTTTCTGTGTTCTCCCCATGTCTGCGTGGGTTTCCTCAGGGCACTAAGCTCAGAATCTGTGTTTCCCTCCTAAATTTGAACGGTGTCAACTCTGCACATCAACTCATGTCCACAGAAGCATTCCTCTCGGAAGGGAAGGCGCTTGACAGCAGAGGCCGGTGGAGCAGAAAGAATTGAAGATGTTACTGTGTTGTTATTTTTTATTTTAATTTTATGTGTAAGCGGCTGGACCCTAGGGGTATGCTAAACTGTGCACTGACCCTGGAGGCAGCGGTACTTTCACCGCGACTGGGAGCCAAAAGGTGGTTTGACCGATACCTGCTTACGGTGATAACCATGAGCTGACTGGATGTTTCTGAATGTGAGGATTAGACAGCTTGCCAGATAGTACCTTGGTGCTAGCACTGCAGCTAGGACGTTCAGCCAGTTGGTGGTTCGACCAACACACACTAGTAGCGTAGCCCAGAGCTAACACACACTTTGACAACGCCACCCAACAAAGTTGGGACTAAACTAACACAATAGTTGTCAATGAGACCGAGAACAGAGCCCAATTCGCACTGCCATTGAATTACGTGGGGACCTCTGGTAATTCACAATTACCCCCTGACCTCTGTGTTATTTTGTCGTGCAAATAAAGTTGACAGTTCTTTATTGAGCCAGGGCAGCAATACAAGGCACATACATCAAAGGATTGAGTATTCAAGTCAGCAAAACTTGGTGAAGTTATACTGCAAGCTTAACACTTCTAGTGGAGTCATGCTAGTAGTGGGGCTAGCAGGGCTTAGAACGGGGCTGGAGAGGAGCAGGGCAATGAATGAGTTAAATATGAGATAGAAGGTTGGAAGTATAATACAAGGAGCCAAGCTCCATAAGCTAGCCACCCCAGGGAGGAGGGCTAAGCTGCGGGACAGACTGTGGCGCCAACGGGACTAGAACTGGTGGCACTTGGGATTCACTATGGGCACTCTTTTAACAATGAGGGACGAGCGATCACGTTCGTTCCACCGGCAAAAAGCATTGCAACCAATGCGATGCGTCCTTGGGAGGAGCTCATTATACGTAGTAGAGCGGCCTCTGGCGCACGTGCATCCGAAGGTTGAAACTTGCATCAAGTGTGCACTGTTGATACACACCTCAATTTAAACATGAACGAACAAAAAGTAGATGTGTTAGAAATGGTCCGTGGCGAGAATATAAAATAAATATTCAACTTCACCTCGTTACAGAGACCTCGCGAATCCCGCCACACACACACACACAAACACACACACACATGAACATACACAGCGAAGCAGCTCACGTTGATAAACACACATGGTCGTGCGCGCGTACACGCGCACGTACAGAATCCAGTGGACAGTAGTGTACACGCGTGCGTATACACGTGCACGACCGTGTCCAGCAGCAGATGATGCACACGTGTGTGTTTATCAACGCGAGCTGCTTCACTGTGTATGTTGGTGTGTGTGTGTGTGTGTGGCGGGTATTCTAATCAGTTTACAGTATTCTAATCAGTTTTGTAGGAAGTGTCTGTTTGTGTTTGTGTGTTTTGTTCCATTCACGGCGCTCACACATACATACTTGTATGTCAGCCCACTGTGAGGACAACACACCAGTCTACGCATAAAACACACCTTCAGATCACACGTGTACGTACATACAGCGATACAGCGTGGTGTCTCTTCGAGTCATCACAGTTCAAGAGGCTTCTGTGTGGCACCACAGCGAGTGTGCGTGTCAGTGTGTGTGTGGACTGAGCCAAAACAAATCCCTTTCAATGGAACAGGTTTTCTATTGTTGTGAGCCGCACAGACGGTCCGTGCTCCAGGCTCGCATTTCCTTCAACACAGAGACCGACACTGGACTCTCTCTCTGGCACTAACCTCAAGAATTATCCTTTAAAAGGAAAATGCCACCAAAAGCCATACTGTTTTTATTATTTTCATCATTGATTAATCGCCCATTTTTTACTGACGATTAATCGATTTATCGGTCCATAATTCAATCAAAATGGATTATCAGCATGAATTATTATTAAACGTTTTCAATATTAATATTGAAAACTCTTTTTCTGTTTCGCTATTTTCACTCATTGCTAACATTTCCATGTTGTTGTATGAGCATCGAAGAGCCTTCTCTTCCGTGCTAAATTCTAACATATTGGGTTTTCACCCAACCTTTCATGTTTCCTTTATTATATTAGGGCCATGACACTGGGAATGGAGACTGGCATTGGGAACAACAAATATTAAACACATTTGAATGGAAGATGGGCCAAACCAGGAATCATTGCCGATAAAGCGGCAATATCAAATTAGTTGGTGATTATTTCAATAATCGATTATCATCGATTAATCGATTAATTGGTTGCAGCTCTATAGTGAAATATGTTCTTCCCTGATCGATATCTATCATGCCTCCATGCATGCACTCACTTGGAGTGCGGTGGTACTTTGTTAGCTTGGTTACCAAACCATTGCGCACTTGTCTGCAGCTACAGTCACTACTTTGCAGCTACACAACCTTCTGGGATCGAGGATGAGTACAAGTTTTCAGGAGCCTTTACAAATCTTCATATTTAAAACAGTTTGATAGCGTTGTCCCTCGAGATACGGGAGAACACAACACAGCAGTGGAGCACAGCAGGCGTTGTTCTGGCAGTACGGCGGATTGCCATAACGTGGGCGACCTCGCCAAATGTGGGACACCTAAGATCCCGAGGCTCTGGCTCCTCCATAAACCCAAACTATTGGTAATGTGTCTGTTAAGTTCAACTGTTCAACACTACATCCCACTGTTGCACCTTAGATGATCCAGCCAATAGTTTAAAAAAAAACAAATCTTGACCCCTCTGTGCCAAAAAACTACAGACTTATTTCAAAACTGCCCCTCCTCTTAAAAAACCTTCAATCTTGAGAAGGTTGCTGCCAACGAGATCACTGCTGCTCTAAAGAGGCACAATATTTTAGACAAATATGAATCTGGATTCAAAAAAATACATTCCACCGAAACCGCCCTCCTTAGAGTAACAAACGACATTCACATTGCTTCTGATGCAGCACTTTGCCCCATCCTGGTCCTTCTTGACGTCAGATCCGCATTTCATCACATTTTGATCCATAGACTACGCAGCTGGGTGGGTCTATCAGACGTTGCCCTCGAATGGTTCTCCTCCTTCCTCTCAGATAGGATGTTTGCAGTATCCGTGGAGAATACCACCTCCTCTCACTCTCCACTCTCCTGCGGAGTTCCACAGGGTTCCGTTCTGGGCCCTCTACTTTTCTCGCTTAACATGCTACCAGATAATAAGCAAGCACGACATTAACTACCATCTATATCCTGAGGACATTCAACTCCATTTCACGTTCAAACCACACATCTCCTCCAGGCTCCTCCACTGCCTGGACTCCATCAAAAAATGGATGTCCAGCAACTTCCCCCTTAAATGGTGACAAAACTGAGGTTTTAATCATCAGCCCTGGTGGTTTAACTGCCACCTTTAACCAGCATTTGGGCCCACTCCAGTCAGCGGTTCGCCCTAGCATGAGGAACCTAGGAGTGTAATCTCTCACTTATGAATCCCATTTCAAACATCTGATAAAAAGTTTCATCCAAACGAAGGGGAGTGAAAGAGTGATTCGCCGGGTGGTGTGTGTCAGCCAAGATTTTATTGGCTTTCCTAATGATTCTAGTTTTTAAAAAAGGTTCCAATGTGGGCAGTGTTGAACCTATGATTTAGGGAAGTCCGTCTGACTACACTCTCCAGTCTAGTTTTGTCATGGGCAGTGGTGTTGCCGAACCAGACAGACATGGAGGAGGTGAGCTGTTCAGAATGAGCAGATCAACAATTCTCATAATACGAGATAGGAAATGATCTATTTGTCATCAGACATTCAGACATTCCATTATCAGAACTGTGACCGCAGTTCTCTCTTGGACGGGTGTCAGATCAAATAAATAGCAATGCTTCCACAGCAGGAAGGGAGTGCAGTGCCCATTGTGAGTAATGAGATATCTTGGAGAAATATTAACTTAGCTGAAAGCTGCCAGGGTCAGGTCAGGTAAGCAGATGGCTATTCCTGTCACTGGACAAATATGAAAGCCATACCTTCATTTGTCTCGAGGCCGACTCCAAAGATTTGACATTTGCATGCCTTGTAGAATGTAGTTCTTTGTATGTCATGTGTGTGTGTGTGTTGTACGGTGTGTGTGTGTGTTGTTCTGTGTGTATGTGTTGTACAGTGTGTATATGTGTTGTACAGTGTGTATTGTGTTGTACTGTGTATGTGTGCTCTGCCTCTGTTACATTTTGCTGACCTATGCCACGGAACTTAAACACACACCCCTAAATCAATATCTCTTTTTATGGCCACTATTAGGGTTTTTTTTGGTTTTGAATAATTTACCAGAAATATATTACTGAAAGCCATGAACAATTACGATCTGACCTGAGCCGTAATAAACCACCAGCGTTTTTTGTTTCTCTCCCTACTGTAAAATAAATAAAAGGAGCTTTGTCTTTCATAATGGGCTACAGAGCGATTAATTGCATATTTTCAGAATCAGAATCGCGTTTATTGCCAGTCATGCATAAACACACTGGAAACCTGGTACCCTGGTAAAGTAAATATAACATAGTAAAAGGATAAAAAATGTGAGAAAATACCACAATAAAAAAAATAATAGCATAGTAGAAAAAACGTACAGTGGCGTACAGTGGCACGTTCAAAATATAACAACAACAAAATTACACAGCCAGAAGTAATACATGCAATAAAGTAAAATAATATGATATAGGTAATATAAAGTGACACAGTTAGAATGTAAGAAGTGCACAAGTTAGAACAGCAGTTAGTAAGAACAGCATTAACCATTAAAACCGCCACTCACAATACTGTGCGGCGTGTGAGGTGGCAGGTGCTCCTCTCAGTGTTGAGAAAGGAGACAGCTAGGGGGAAGAAACTGTTCCTGTATCTGGCAGTTCTGGTGAGCAGAGCTCTGAGGCGCCTGCCAGGTGGGAGTGGAGTGAAAGGGTGCTGTGCGTTGTGAGAGAGGTCAGTTGCTATGCTATTTTGCGAATGAAAAGACTCTTTTGTTCTCTTTTGATGTGTTATGGAGCACAGTTTTACTCTGGGCTTTGTTTTTCAGTTTTCTTTTTTTCTTAGGAACGTTTTCTTTTCTTCTTTTCATGGCTGTAATCTAGCCCTCATCGATCAATAAAAGAGTGGTTATGGCAGGGTGTGTGTGTGTGTAGTGGGGCAGGCGAAGGGTGATTGAGAGGGCAACAAATTAAAAGAGAGAACGCCGTGTGCACCGGTAGCTCAGTCTGTTGAGACAGTTCACTACAAAAGCACACGTGCCATAATGATACGGAGAGTCGGGGGTTCGCTTCCCCTCACCGACAGCCTTGCCGCATGTCTCTCCTCTGCCTTCTTCATCTCTTTCCAGCTAATCCTGAATGAAGATGAAAATGCTTAGAATGGACCACACCGTAGAGCTTCACCAAAACTTCCCCAACCATAGATACCTTACTTAGATACCTTACTTCCAAAGTCAGAATTTGGTTAAATGTACAATAAAATTGGGAATGAACCTGCAATACCGGAGAGCATTGGTACACATTCGAATCCTGGAAGAAAGAGGAATGAGTGTGAGGGAGAGAGAGAGAGAGAGAGAGAGAGAGAGAGAGAGAGAGGGAGAGAGAGAGAGAGAGAGAGAGAGAGG
>OMKY01086995.1:0-13399 GCA_900302395.1 Bregmaceros cantori | reverse complement strand
ACACATCAGTCAAGTCGCTTGGGCTTTTCCCCAGAGTCTGGCCAGCAGGCAGAGTGTTGTCATTGTAGGATCTAACAAAGTTGAAGTCACTTGTTCTAGATCCAGTGGTTAAGTAGGTGTCATAGTTGTAGCCACTGCGTAAGGTCCCCATGCCGTCCACCTCAGCGTAGTGAGGAGGGAGATAAGCACTGGGGACAGCGACCGCTCCGTCAAACAACAGTCTGGGCTTTCTGCTACGACAGAACCTCACACTCAGGATGAGGACGATGAAAGTGAGGAAAATAGTGGAGACGCACACCAGGGCTATAATCAGATAGAATGTCATGTCAGAATCACTGTCCTCATGTAGACGATCGTTGAACTCAGCAACTTCAGCCAAGTTATCAGAGATGAGGAAATACACCTCACATGTGGCTGATAGAGGGGATGGTCCATTGTCTTTCACTGATACCACCAGGCTCTGTTTCACACTGTCTGTCTCAGAAATGTCTCTTTGGGTCCTGATCTCCCCACTGTGGAGACCAATAGTAAAGAGTCCAGGATCAGTGGATTTAATGATCTGGTAGGACAGCCAGGCATTCTGTCCAGAGTCTGCATCCACTGCTATCACCTTAGAAACTAGAGAACCTGCAGGTGTGGCCTTGGGGACCAGCTCTGTCTTAAAACTATTTTGTTCAGGTGTGGGGTAAAGAATGTGGGGAGCGTTGTCATTAACATCTGTTATGTACACACTGACCGTAACGTTACTGCTGAGTGGAGGAGAACCGTTATCTCTCGCCATCACATGGAATGTAAAACTCCTAAATAGCTCATAATCAAATGACTTTGATGTTGTTATGACTCCTATGTCCGGGTTTATAGATAGATAAAGAGACAGTGGTGCATTGTTGATGTTGCTTGGCAAAAGAGAATAAACCACTGTACCATTTTGTCTCCAGTCCAGATCTTTAGCACTAACAGAACACAAAGTGGATCCAGGTTTAATATTCTCTGTAACATAAGAACTGTAGGACACTTTGTCAAACAAAGGTGGGTTGTCATTGATGTCAGCTATCGTTAAGTGAATTACTTTAGATGAAGAGAGAGGAGGATTTCCTTCATCTCTAGCAGTGATAGTTATATTATAATCAGAGACTACCTCACGGTCTAACTTGTCTGTGGTTACTAATGAATAGTAGTTCTTGATAGAGGGAACGAGTTTGAATGGCACGTCATTGTCAATGACGCATCGCACCTGCTGGTTCTGTTCAGCGTCTTTGTCCTCCACATTAATTATCGCCACTTCCGTGCCTTGTGGAATATTCTCTAATATTGAGCCGATAGCGTTTTTTGCGTATATTATGGGGGCATTGTCATTGATGTCGTTAACACTAATTATGACTTTAGCGTAGGAAGATAGTCCCAACCCGTCTTTAGCTTTAACACGCAGGGCAAACGTCGTTTCCGTTTCAAAATCTATGGGCCCAATAACACGTATTACTCCCGTTGTGCGGTTGATATTGAATGTGTTCTTCACGTCATCCGTAACGTGTCCGAAATCGTACGTCACCTCACCATTAAGGCCAGTATCTGCATCGGTGGCATGTACAGTAATAACGGGGATATTTAAAGCAACGTTTTCATCCACCGCGCCCTCATAGACACTCTGACTGAATACCGGGGCGTTGTCATTTGCATCCAACACAGTGACCTGTATAGTAACAGTACCAGATTTTTGCGGCTTACCTCCATCTACAGCAGTAACGATCAAATCAATGACTCCCTGTTGTTCGCGATCGAGTTCTTTGTCGAGGACGAGTTCGACTGTGTTTTCATCCATTGACACAATAAAATGACCATTGTCTTTTATAAGGTAGCGCTGAACGGCGTTTTGACCCACATCTGCGTCGCGCGCTTCTTCTATTATGAATCTGGCCCCCCTCGGCGTCAATTCCGGAATCTCTATTTTTATGACATCTCCATTGAATGCGGGTGCGTTATCATTTATATCATTGACGTGGATTCGAATGCGATGCAGCTCCATCGGACTTTCCAACACCAGCTCGCGCTGTATGACGCATGACGCCTTCTCTGCACAAAGCGATTCTCTGTCGATGCGTTCCGCCACAATAAAATCTCCCGTCCTCCGGTCTATATCGAAGTACTGCTTGGCCTTTCCTCCCGTATTCATGTGTGCATTCCTTGACGTTATTCGTCCAACGTCCATCCCGATATCCTTTGCAATATTACCGATGACGGATCCCCGCGGTATTTCCTCTGCAATGGTGTAAGATAGATCCGCTTCCACAGAATATATCCAGATACAACAGAAGACAAGAATCCGCATCCGGAAAACATTCCCTCGCTGTTTTAACGCCATGGTCGAGATTAACTCAAATATACCGCAACTGGAACAAGAAGCTCCTCAAATAACGAGTCCCCTGTACTGAAACACCATCCCGGTGATTCTAACAAAGACGACGCCGATCGCGTTTTTTTCATTCAATGCGTAGAAAGGGACGCACGTCTATCCATAAATGGTTACACAGCGACCCCTACGGGTGATATTGCAAAATGACACTTCTCTATACTTCTGTTGCTTTAGATAATAATAATAATAATAATAATAATAATAATAATAATAATAATAATAATAATAATAATAATAATAATAATAATAATAATAATAAATACTAATTTTAATATTTGCTGCACAATTTTCAAGAACTATATATTTCATTAATAAATATTAGTATCTCTCTTATGCGAAACTAAGCCACGAACGGAGGTGATAATTAGTCAAAAATAATTAAAAGTCACATTTTCGCCCGGTCACAACGCGGGTACAACATAATGAATTATCACCTGCGATAGCGTGCTGCCATCTGGTGGTACTTCGTTTTGATCACACATTGCTACATGAATTAAATTTAACTTAATACGTAGGGTCGACTTACAACAAAGATCGACAACCTCCTTCAAATAAATAAATAAATAAATGGAACTGGTGGAAATGTTGATTTTGACATTACAGTCTCTATTATGTTTGGTTTGGCAATTTTACATACAGCATTGATAAGTAGTGATGTTTTCTTTGGAATTTTCCAGTAGGTGGCAATTGCCACAAGATAGAATTAGTCTCCAGATAGACGAAAAACACACAAAATAGGGAGAATGTTTTTGAAGAAAAACTATGTGTGGCTTTGTTCACTAGTTATTGTCATATATATAGATGTTTGCTAAATTAATATATTACATATGTGTGTGTGTGTGTGTGTGTTTTACATTGCAACACATTGTGCATGTAATGAAGCTGCATTGATAATGACGTCGCCGGTTAAAAGTGGCTGCGCCGTGTTTATAGCATTTACGGTATTGTAATAAATGGTGCCACCGCGGGGCATGCTGAGATTGAAACCATGAGAGACTGAGCTGTCGCTTGTCGAGGGGTTCCTTGTTGATCGTCATCCGGAGGCGCCCCAACCATTACATTGGTGCTCAGAAGTGGGATTGGCCACTCGGTCAGATGGTGGGGTCCGTGGACGAGGAGTGCGAGATTCGGCTCCTGAGGGCCGTGGATGGGAAGCACGACAGAGAGTCGGCTGCCGAGGACGGTAGCCTTGTGGGAGGGGGGCAGTGCAATGAATGGTGCCGCCGCGGCTGAGGTGCCGCGGGGCATGCTGGGATTGAAACCATGAGCGACTGAGCTATCGCTTTTCAAGGGATATAAGTACGATCTGGATGGTGCCAGATCGTACTTATATCCAACTTATATCCCCAACCATTACAGTATTTACGTGCAGGAGCCGTCCGTCTTGTGTTCGCCTGCCGAGAGTGTTGACCTATTACATGTTTTCTCTAGTCCAAATAAATATCATGCTAGCTGCAAGAAGCCTCTGGAGTCCGGATATAAACCGAAATACATTACAGTTATGACCACCTATGCGTGACAAGGAGCGCCCCTGTCATGTGCCATATTTTCCACCAGAGGGCGACAGATAAAACTAGATAACTTACCAATGAAGACGTAGCGCAAAATACACACGCACGGGTAAGGGCACGTATGACGTAGAATCGCAATATTTCCTGGAGAAAAGGAAATAGATTCATCCTCTCATCCTTGCGGGTGAGTATCACGGCATGTGCGGAAGTAATTGAAAACTATGTCGAAGTTAAACTTGACATTGTGCACATGCATGAGCACGTGTACACACGCACGCACACACACACACACACACACACACACGGGTTCTGATGGATTGAGGAACTGTATGGTTTGACAACACACTTCTCCAAACTGAAGGAACAATAATAATAATAATAATAATTTATTTTCTAAAATTAAAAAAATAGTAAAACTTATAAACACTTGTGAAAATAACGTATTACTTATTACAACTTAAAGTGGGCCCATTTTTTCAGCCCCTACTGTGGGACAGATAATTGCCTAATGTGGAACAGTGTAATGTAGTGTTGGAACAGTTGAACTTAATGTTAGACACATTACCATAATTTGCTTTTACCATAGTTTCGCTGACATTCACTAATTAGTAGTAATTAGGGAGGAGCCAGAGCCATTGAAGCTTAGGTGTCCCAGATTAGGCAGTGGCCCACATTAGGGCAATCCACCCTACCTTGAGTTAAATGTGAGCATGACAAAGTGTATATCAAGTGCAGTGATAAAGGGATGAAGTGTATATCCTGTCACAGGATACACACACTGCTGTGTATCAGGGGTGCAACGATTAGTCGATTAATCTGTGACTAATCGATTATAAAATTAATCAACAACTAATCTAATAATCGATAATCGGTAAAGAATTGAATCGTTATTGTCAGCAGTTTTGCGCTGATTCCCCCATTTATCCACACACATTTGATATTCATTCATAAGTAATTCAATGGGCATAATTGATTAAAAAAACGAATATGAAGAAATCCATGAAAATATTGCGGTATAAATTACATGTAATACCTTTGTTGGCAAACAATGTAACTTAATCTTTGTACATTAGATGGTAAGAAAAAGAGCCACATTTGACTAGATTTCAAGTTAACAAGATTAATTTCTCTTGCTGTGAGAATTGAGTATTTCTAAAAGGAAAAATTATCCAACCGATTAATTGTTTCAATAATCGGCAACTAAAGGACTATTGAAATAATCGTTAGTTGCAGCCCTACTGTGTATTGATCAGAGATGGCAAAAGTACTGGGATTTCTTACTTGTGGAAGAGTAAAATACATTTGTAAAGAACTACTCTAGTAAGACTACAAAGTACTGATCCAAATATCTACTCAGGTAAAGTAAAAAGTACAGGCTGAGAAATGAACTCAAAACGGATTTTTAAAAGTAAAAAGTGCATGCTCTAAAATTTACTCAAAAGTACATAGTAAAAAGCTATATCACTTTACAAGTGATATGGTTTGAAGGTCTCTGTGTGTGGGGCACACACAGAGACTAAATGAAATCAACAAAAATCTACTGAGCAGAATTAAAAAGTACTCACAGAAAAAAGTACTTCTAAAAGTACAGATACTTGAAAATTCTATTTAAGTACAGTATTGATGAAGTTCTGCTAGCAGACAAAACCGACACAAGACAACAGAACGTTACATAAAATGTTTTTCTGTATTAAATTTTTTTCCAACCCTGAAAAGGTACAATAAAGTATTTCTTCCTCACAACAAATAGAAATCTACAATTAAAAAAGGTCAAAGTTGTCACATTATTAAAAACAATACATTTGTCAAACAAAACAACATGGCTTCTAGCGTCGTACCACAGAGTTTACAATCACATCATGGCCACGTTCGGGGGGGAAATGGCACATTTGCTGCGCTCCGGGTCGCGATTTCCGAGTTGAATGTTTCCACAGGAAGTGTCCATGTAAAACACAAAAGGCTGAATCTCAAAATGGTGCACGTCGTTGACCATTCTTGGAGGCCCGATGCCCTGAAAATGGTCAGAAACCAGAATGTGTTGTCTACATAGGGGAAATGGAATGGTGCGGAGAGACGCGGATAGGCTCCTTCTATTTTATGATTAATAATGGATAAGACATCGATAGGCTCCTCAAACTTGGTATGCATGTACAGGCAGACCCACCAGAGGTGTCCACGGAGTTTGGGATCATTTATTTATCATTAATAACGTATAAGGCGCCGAAGCGCCAATAGGCTCCTCAGAACGACTTCAAACTTGGTATGCATATACCTGCAGGCGCCCCTAGAGGTACCTTCAAACTTGGTATGCATATACCTGCAGACGCCCCTAGAGGTACCTTCAAACTTGGTATGCATATACCTGCAGACGCCCCTAGAGGTACCTTCCAACTTGGTATGCATACTCTGGGGGGGTCTGCATATGCATAGCAAGTTGGAAGTCGTTCTGAGGAGCCTATCGTGCCTTCCGGCAGGTTTAAAAAGGAACTTCGGCCCCGCCGAAGCCTATCGACAACTTTCGGTCTTTAGTCGCGCCCGAAATGGAATGACGCCGACATGGCGAATGAGTGCACAGACACATGATATCCGCTGACATGTTTGTAGTCTGTAGGTCGTTTTGTAGTCAGCTCGTTGGCGGTATGTAAAGTTGGTAGTGCAACGTGCCGAAGCAACACAGGGTCATCAAATAATTGTACAATCGATTAATCGGCAGCGATTAATCGTTTCCTTTTCCCAATGCCAGTCGCCATTCCCAGTGTCAAGGCCCCAATACAATAAAGACAGCACATAAGCCTGGGTGAAAACCCGATGTTATAATTTAGCATGAGGGAGTAGGCTCTTCCAAGCCAACACTAAAAAAATGGAAACCTTAGCAATACGTGGAGATAGCGAAACAGGAAAAAAGTTTGCAATATTAATATTGCAAACTTTTGATAATTCATGTTTCCCAATCATAATTAATACTAATAAAAATAAACCGATTGTTAGTAAAAAAAATGGCAGATTAATCGATCAACCAAAATCTGAAGATGACAGTCTTTTTTTTAATATATTACATTCTTAATCTTTACACTGGTGGTCTGTTCACTGGCTTCAGCATGTGATGGCATGTTCCGCGCAACAGAAACAACAACGCAAGTTTCGGTTCCCATGTTGTTCCTAGTACCATGACAAATGGGACTATGTTGAATGGCCCATTCCACTCAAATTTGACTAAAACGTTTGAGGCAAAGTTTTGTTCAAATCTGGGAACACTTTAAAAAAATGTTAAAAAAAAAAGCCAATCTGGGAACACTTTGACTGTAGAGTTTGAGATCTGGTTTTGATTAATTCCATTATTGGTTTGAGACGTCAGTCTGCAGAGTTATTTTAATTCGGTTATCTGTGAGTCCGTGATTTGTCACCCATCGCATGATGTGGTTTTGGGATGTTTTAACCGTGTTTCTCAGTTTTGTCTAATTTACGCATTCAAGGCTACTGGCAGTTAATAATGTAGATTTAAGGCTGTATAAGACTACTAGCACTCTGGCAGTAAGTAAGTATTGTAGATGTAAGGCTGTAGAAGACTACTGGCAGTATCCAAGGGATGTAAAGCCGTACCAGACTGGTAGTAAAAGTATTTTAAGATTTTGGCCTTGATGTGGAATGGCTTTGACATAAGGAGTTTTTCGTTCTTTCCAAACACAGTGTCAGTGTAACATCATTCACGAACGGCCAGGGCTCGACCTACCCACCCTAAACTAAAACAGAAGAACTCTGGATTGAGGCCTCCGGGGAAGGATGACCCATGCTGGTGGAGTCCGATATATACCAATCTGCCCTGCGTACCGCGGTACTGTGTTAGCTTAGCCCAATGGATCCAGAGAGAGGTGAAAATAGAAGCAAATAATCACTTCTAAATATGCCCCATTTAGATCCAGCATGTCAGTTGGTGTATATGGATTAATGGTAATAGAACACATGAACTACATCTTGACATTGCTAATTTCATCTGAACTAAATTGCCGTCACATGCAACATCTAGACCAGGGGTGTCAAACTCCTCCTTATTCCCAGGGGGACCAGTGAAATCATGGCGTTGACTGAATACTCTTGAGTTCCTTGGTAGATATGTCCCATCCTCCATTACAGGAGTTCCCACATTGACAGCTTTTTAAAATTGACTTCAGGTCGAAGTCAATCACTGCTGCACTCTTGTCATTGTTGTACATGGGGTCAATAAAATGTAAGGATGTTTTTTTTCTGTGTAGTGCCTCAAGGCGCGCTCAGTCGTGATTTAGCGCTAGTGGTAATTTGGGCGACTGACGTGTTGTTGAAAAAGGCTCCGGTGTCAGAAGTTGAGAAGTGAGCAAACAAAGCAGTTCATCCTAGGAGGAGAAAACATGGACTGACAGAAGGCACTTCACTTGGTAGGGTGAATGGTATTGGTATATATTTTAATAATACTTTAAATTATTGTATGTGGTATATTTTAATAATACTTTAAATTATCATTTGTGGGATATGTTAATAATACTTTTAATTATTGTACGTGGTATGTGTTATTCATAATAAAAGTGGTTGTTTGAATTCCTATAAAGAGCCAACTGGGTCCCTGACAGCATCTACCAACAGCACCAACCGAACAAAATGCAGTTTCACCCAGCTTTTTAAAAAGCACTTTCTTCTTTAAATATAGACGCAAGAGGCTTCAGCCTTCACTGTGACACACAGAGGCTTCAGCCGTCACCGTGACACATAAAGACTTCAGCCTTCACCGTGACACAGAGAGGCTTCAGCCTCACCGTGACAGAGAGGCTTCAGCCTTCACCGTGACACAGAGAGAGGCTTCAGCCTTCACCGTGAACATGGGAACATTTTCATTAGGTTCAGTAAAAAGAACCAACGGCATCCAACAACTCAAGTTAACTACATAATGCTTGCCAAGCGTTTGATGATTCTGCCATTTGTATCCCAACGAGCAAATCTTGTACTTATTTGTACTTTCAACAAAAACAAATTCAAAAGATGGCGTTTCAGCCAGAAGGCTGTAACCCATCTAGACAGACTTTGTGAACATTAGGTTTCATTAATTAAATCACTTTTAAGCATGCAGCGACTTGTGGATTGTGACCTTAACCTTCTGAAGGAGGTTATCAACAAATATAAAACAGTTCTCTTCGGGCTGTCACTGTCCCCAATTGGACCACCAAAATTTGGTCTTGGTGGATGTTTTGTAAAAAAAGAAAAGAAAAACATTATTAAAAACAAATATTAAAAACAAATTCACTGTAAGTAAATTAGTTTGATATTCGTTGGTTGTTCAGATTATATTTTTAAGGAAAATTAAACTGAATAATCAACCAATCGATTAAATGATTGGCACATAATGGAGCAATAAAACAATGGTCCTGTAGTAGCGGTGTCATGAAGTATAATCTGTAAAAGAATAAAGAACATGTAATGTTTTGCGAGTTTGTATAAAAACTCAGCGAGGAAAATAAAAGTTCACATAAACACCCACAGAGGCACCGCGTCCAACAAATGAATTAAAAACAACATTCAAGTACTTTGTCATGTAAACACTCTGTACATGTCGGACACTCCTCGGACGTTTTCTGAGGCCAATCTCTTGTGCAGTAAGACGAAGTTTAAAAACGAAAACAAATCCTTGGAGGTTGATTTTTGACGATAGATCCTGGGGGTTGATCGGCGAGGCGATGTTCTAGATCTTTTCAAGGACCTTCGGGAGTCCAAGAATCGAGCAGATCCGACACAGACTCAGAGCAGCACGCAAGCGCAGCACCGCTCTCCTCCGCCCGGCACCGCTGTGTAGTTCATCTGCCGCACGATTTCGGCGAACAGTTCGTCCACCGATGACTTGTTCTTGGCCGATGTCTCCATGAACGGACAACTCCAGTCTCGTGCCAGAGCCTTGCCTTCCCCGGAGGAGACTTCCCGCTCTGACTCCAGATCGGCCTTGTTCCCGACCAGGATCATCGGAACGCGTTCGCAACGCTTGACGCGCACAATCTGGTCCCGCATCGGCCGGATGTCCTGGGAGGACGAGGACAAAGATTGGAATGAAGATCTCAAACTTTTGACTTTGCATAGAAGATAAATAGATGAATTTGATGTAGGGTTGCAACTATAGGTCGATTAATCGGTGACCAATGGATTATAAAATTAATCGACATCTACACATAATCTACACATAATCTAATAATCGATAATCGGCAAAGAAATGAGTCCTTGTTATTGTCTGCAGTTTTGTGCTGATATTTCCCCTTTTATCGACACAATTTCATATTAATTCATAATTTATTAAAAATATGAAGCATTAAATGGGCATAATTGATTTTTAAAAATGAATATGAAGAAATCCATGAAAATATTACGGTATAAATTACATTTAATGAGTTAGTGTCGAAGCAGATCAAGTTGACAAGATTAACTTCTCGTAATTGTTGCTCGCTGTAAGAATTTCGGGTATTTTTAAAGGAAAAATTATTCAACCGGTTAGTCGATTAATTGTTTCTATTGGCAACTAATCGACTATTAAAATAATCGTTAGTTGCAGCACTATTGTGACGAATAGATTAATTTTAGTGCTGGACAGTAGATTAATAGATAAGACTCAATAGTCATTTTAATAAGATCAATATGACACACCAGTGTAAGAGGGAGAGGTGAGCGCCTGGCAAAGTCTCGTCTATAGACGAGTTCGTTGGGTACTTCCGGTTAAATTTGTACTCTTAACGCCACGTCCGAATGACTCCCCCCAGTGTTTCGCACGTAAACCCGTCTATAAGAGGTAAAAAGTTCCTGTTGGAACAAGTTCCTGAAAAAAAAACGGATCGAGTCTTACATCCGCAACACAATGGGCCAAGGCCGTTTAAGCAACCTAGCTCTGCTGGCCATTGAGGCTACACAGGAAGAAAACATTTAGCTGCTCATGCCCAGGCTCTGGAACTCTCTCCCCAAACATTTAAGACAATCAGACTCCATCACTACATTGAAAACCAACCTCTACCAACCAACCTGTTCAATTCTATGTTGTTATTGTTTCTTTTATCATTTTGTAAGGTTAACTTGAGTGCCATGAAAGGCTCCCTAAATAAAATGCATTCTTCTTCTTATTATTATTATTGTTATTATTGTTATTGTTATGGTTGAATTGTAGTTCACAATAGTTGATAAAACTGTGCAACTACTGTGCGTTGTTGTAAAAAACAAAAAAACAAATAAAACATGTTCAGTTTTACATTTGTTTTACTAATTAAGTACAGTTAGAAATATTTTTAGCTACCCAACACTTCACGAAAAAAAATGAAAACGTAACTACAAAACCGCAATATATCCCAATGGTGGAGAAAAATGCAATTTTTTATTTGGAGCTAAACCGTGCAGCCCTAATGTCAATATCAAACCAAAGGGAAATTATGTGCATCCACAAGGACCGGATCTACAGAGAAGTGCGTAAACCTGGGAATGATGTGATGCTAGCCGAGGACACAACACTGTCCAGCTAATGGTGTTCAACTTTTCAGTTCCACACCACCCAAATCTACTACAATTCATAAGTGGTGATAATCATAATGTGTACTTCTTCCAACGAACAAACCACAATACCACAATACCAGTTTGCTGACAACAGAGGCATGCGTAGCAGGAAGTTTAATTAATTAATTGTTGTTGTTCACAAATGTAGTAATTTACATTTCATGCAAGAGTGAGACGTCAGCGAGAAGCTATGCGAGTATAAAAGATAGACGAGGAAGCACCATTGTTGCATAGAATTGAAGCCCTTTTAATGGGAAGTACGCTACTTTAGATAAAAGTTTTGAAAATGTGGTTTCGTGTCGTGTCTAGTTGTACAAATAGGCCGGAGGTTACTGAAGGGGGTGGGGGGGGAGCAGTCTGGTATGTGCTCCAGGCCCTGGCCCATTGGGTTTCTGACAATGTGGCCCTCTGGGCAAAGTAGTTGAATAGCCCTGCCCTGTGCAGACGGATGAAATGTGGCGATCCGCTCCAGCCGTTGCTCCGAGAGTTTGTGTTTATACCTCCATCCGAATACGGATGTAGACAAGAAATCCCCTAGAGGGCGGTGCTGAGTCCCGACAGAGCACACAAAACGCTCGTGACTCTCTACTGCTCCCATCATGCGTTTGTGATATTGCTCTGTTGCGCCCGCAGCTCAACAGATTGCTAAGTGGTTGACCTACGGACAAACTGACGGATTAAACTACCTACGGAACCGGCCGAAAGCATCCGTTTACATTAATAACGGAGGCCTAAAAAAAATCTAAAATCATGTTTTAAAAGGCTTTCTTTGTTTATAGTAGGCATTTAAAACTGTATTTTGGGTGGTTTTTTGTGGTTGCTATACAATATTTGCCACACGTGGGACTTCTGAGGTCCTCCCAGAACTCTGTTCTACTGCTCGTACTACATTTGATTAATGTTGATTAATTAATGTTGAGCAAGCACATTGTCGCCCCCAGTGACGCGCACACGTGCCCACAGCTGTCTGCTATTGAGGCAGGCTATATGAAGCGCCCTCTTGCGCAAGCATGTGCGCGCGCGTGTGAACGTAGACCCCCACCCCCAAGCATAGTGTATGGGACTATCGCCCTCATGTGTCCAAATAAGAGAATGCACTTTGACTCTGTGAACCTGTAAGACTTGAAAGATGACCACTTCTGTCAATGGGATTTGAATGGGATAGCTTTGGGAATCCAGGGGTTATAGGAAAATATAGGATGGGAGTGAATGAGTTAAAGCAATCGCCACTGATGTTCATTGTTCGCTGCTACACCGAGCACCACAGCCATGAGCCTGACCGCTCGGAGGCACGGGCGTGGAGAGAGCCACATGGAGCTCCGAGCACTGTGCGGCCGTGGTGAGCACCCATGCCCCTCTCAGAGCCCCGTGCGGCTCTCAGAGTGGCGCCTCCGAGCCCTGAACGACATGGATGAATTATAGGCTGTACAGTGTAAAAAACATGTTATTTAAAAACAGCATTGTTATTGCCCGACGCTGAGGTTACTGGTGTTGGCGTTCCCACCCCGGCGCCGTCCACACTGACAACGATAAGACAACGATCCACCTTGAAAGCTTTTTTTCAAATTACAGTTACCCAAAACACCGTTGTCATGTTGGACGGGATATGCAAACGGCCAAAAAAATATAAAATAAATTTGAATTTCCGTTGGTAAAATGTTCCTGTGTGCACATAGCACTAACATTGTAAGAACAGGGTGACAACATTTTTTGAAAAGAAATCCAGGATCGAATTTATAATTGGTGATGTAGGATGACATTGGTGATGTAGGATGACATTGGGCCCCCCATTCTTAACAGACCAGCATCCACCACTGGGGTGTTTTATATATATATATATATATATATATATATATATATATATATATATATATATACATATATATATATATATACACACACACACACACACACACACAAAAAGCTGGGCCTTCGG
>OMKY01086993.1:0-20274 GCA_900302395.1 Bregmaceros cantori | reverse complement strand
TTTTATAATGTGGTCTTATAACGGAAACTGGACAGGTCATTTTAGAATGTGGACTTCATCAGAAAGTGGACAGGTAATTTTATAGTGTGGTCTTATAACGGAAACTGGACAGGTCATTTTAGAATGTGGACTTCATCAGAAAGTGGACAGGTCATTTTAGAATGTGGACTTCATCAGAAAATGGACAGGTCATTTTAGAATGTGGACTTCATCAGAAAGTGGACAGGTCATTTTATAATGTTGACTTTTATCTAAAAATGGACAGGTCATTTTATAATTTGGACTTCATCAGAAACTGGACAGGTCATTTTAGAATGTGGACTTCATCAAAAACTGGACAGGCCATTTTATAATGTGGACTCCATCAGAAAGTGGACAGGTCATTTTATAATGTGGACTTCATCAGAAAGTGGACAAGTTGTTTTATAATGTGGTCTTATAACGGAAACTGGACAGGTCATTTTAGAATGAGGACTTCATCAAAAACTGGACAGGCCATTTTATAATGTGGACTCCATCAGAAAGTGGACAGGTTGTTTTATAATGTGGACTCCATCAGAAAGTGGACAGGTTGTTTTATAATGTGGACTCCATCAGAAAGCGGTCTTCTGATTGTGCTTTAGGCAGTGGGCTTCCATCAACCGGGCAGCATCCGCATTGCCAGCACTCCAGTCCGCGTGGACGAACTGAAGTACCAGATGACCCGCACTCACTGGCACCCCACACCCCAATTCCTCATCACCCCCGAGAAGGTCGGGGAGCTCTTCCCGCTGCTCAACATGGACAAGGTGTGTTCAGCCGACCATCGGGCTCTGCTATTTATTCTGGTTTCACAACCAAAAGGCAAGCAACCAACAGATTTTACACTTCATCTCGTTCTGCCCACTTCCAGGTGTTGGCTGGCCTGTACAACCCCGGAGACGGACACATCGACCCCTACTCTCTGACCATGGCTATGGCCGCGGGAGCCCGCATGTACGGAGCTCAAATTTACAACCCGGCGCCCGTCACTGGGCTGACTCCCACCCCCGAGGGCCACTGGGACGTCCAGACTCCGCACGGAACCATCCGGGCCAAGCGCATTGTCAACGCCACCGGTAAGTGTTTACAGTCCTGGACACGTTTGAATGAAATATTTAGTGATCTATAATCCAAATCAAGCATCACTAGCTTGGCCCGAACTGTGAACTGAACTGGCCTGATGCGCTGCGATCGAAATGGGAGAGCAGGGGAAGGGGGGAACAGACTTGTGCGGGAGGCAAACCCATGACTCCCCACGCTATTGTGGAATGCATGTCCTCTGCAGTGCTCTGCCTATCCGACAGAGCTAACTGCGTTTCACAGAAATTCACACGTTTAGAAAACAAACTCCACATGTTTTGTCATTTCTGATCATTTAGTGAATAGGAATCATGAATTCTGCTGTCGTTGGTGGAGTGGTCATGGACACCACACCTAATGCGCCCCCATTTATGTTAATGGGGCAGTGTCTACCGCATCGCCCACGGTTCTCCTCCCCTCGTCGGCTTGTGTGCGATGTCTTCCCCTGATTCCCTTCAACTCGGTTTCCGACTCATCCTATCTAATAATAAAGATGGGGGAATAAAGTTGCGCTGATGCCGGGACAAATAACTTCAAAAGTAAAATAATTTTTAAAAATATTCTTCTTTTGACGTTACATTCACTAAAACAGACTTCACCGTTGTTCATACTTTGAGCCGTCCAGTTCCCACTCGTGTGAACTCTGCAGGGCAGTGGACACGGAGAGAGGGGAACAACCTTCGACCGGCCACACGGTGTCGAGCGTTCCGAGGCCTGGGGGGGGCCGGGTTTGGCTGCACGGCTGGTGCCGGGTCAAACCGGCTCTGGGTGGATCCCTTATCGCCGTGTGACTTTTCAGCTCACAGTGGAACCTGCTCCAAAAGCACTTAAAACAAAACATGAATTCTTCCTGTGTATAACTTGGTACACATAAACACACACACACATAACTTTCCGCATTGCGCATACAAGCAATATACACAGTATGGAGTTTAAGTTCACACCTTAATAAGTGTAACGTAACTCAAAACTATTATATAACGTTGGGTAATCACTCTTCTCATGGTGTATAGCGATTTTATTTCTTTTTAAAATGTTATTTTATTCATTTTATTTTTTTTGTTTAGGCACCACAAAATATATAATTATTTCTGTGATTAATTTTAGAAACTGTAAAAATTTGTGGTCAGAAAGGTTTTCATGATAAAGATCATGTACATTCGATAAAGTTTAGTGCAACTGGCCACCCACTTTATATAGTGATTTATTATAGCGTGTGTGCGTCTACATTTCATGAGCAATATGGTTAAATAGTCTTAATTAGAGCTGCAACCGATTAATCAATTTTATTGAAATAATCGTCAACTATTTTGCTAATCGCGTAATCAATAAAACTTATTTGGCCCGTTTTCTGTTCAAGCATGTTGAGTATATGCTGTGAGTTGGCATTCCCAGTGTCTTGGTGTCGCACATTCTTGGATACTGAATACTGCTAAGCCCCACAACGACACAAAGTGGGTGAAAACACAAAATGTTATTAGGGAAGAGTAGGCTCTTCCATGTCAATACCAAATAATGGAAAAGTTAGCAATACATGGAGATGGCGAAACCACTATAAGTTTGCAGTATTAATATTGCAAACTTTTAATAATTAATATTTTAGGGGGTAATTAGCCGATTAATCATCAGTAAAAAAAAGGCTGATTCATTGATGATCAAAATAATTGTTGGTCTTGATGCGTACGCTCTGTGTGACTAGTCCTAAGAGGGTGTTTCCGAGGACCACCTAAAGCCATTCCTGTGTCTGGGCCCTGCTTGGCCAGCCAATGGAAACTTAAGAAAACAAATCGTCCTCCTCCAATCCTGGGGTCCCGTCACCTTGACAACCCCCCACCCCCCTGACCTCAAGTCCTTCACAACACTTCTTCTTTTGTGGAGTTTAGCACACACACACATCACTGCAGAGTTGAATTTATTCATAGTTTTCTGTGTAGGTAGGGGTTTACATTATTTTCACGATTAGTTTGGAAGGGCTTCTAGGCCATTTGAAATGTTTACATACACGTTTTAAAGTAATGATGTTTTTAAAATAAATAACAACTTTTTCATAATTTATTCGTAACATGATTAGCTTCACTTTTCCGTTAAGTTGGTAAACGTCATTGATCTAATATTTAACTGATAACTATAATTTAGGGAAGCGATAAAGAATTAAACTTTTTATGAATTAATACCGAGTTCCATTTCTTTAATTTTTTTCCTTACCTAATTAACATTTACTTAATTTTTTTTAAAGAAATGGTGCATTTGCAACAATAAATGTAGAATTAGTTTCCATTATATTATGTAAATCTATGGAAAATCTGAAACGACCTACACAACTTGGGATATAATAATAATAATAATAATAATATCATCTGACGTTTGTGAATGCACTCTCCAGGTTCTGAGCTGCCTAGGCGTAGGTCTGCTCCCCAGCCTGGGAACAGATGCTGGGGAAATAAATAACGTGTAGGGAAACCAGATGCCTGCTGTCTACAAGGGCTTCTGGGAAAGGGGGCCACAGGGGTCTTGTTGACGTTGTACCATCCTTATCCTACTATGCCCGTAGTGTTGAGTAAACCTTATTTGTAGGTCAACAGGACAATCTGATGCTGCGCTTTTCAGCAAGTAACGCGCCGGTCTTTTAAGGCCCATTCATGCCTCATGTAAACTACGAATGCGTTCTGTCCGCCGATTTCGCCCGTATTTTGACACTGATCTGGGGACGAATACGGGTGGATGGATGAATGCGGAGCAATACTACCGGAAAATGTGGGGGTGATATTGAGGGGGTGTTGTACAAAATGTCACAAAATAACACAAAAATAAGAGGAGAGACCTGCAAGGTTGGGACGTAATTATCAGTACACCGGGGACAAACATCAAATTAAGAGGTTTTCAACAATGACATGAAAAATATGTGTGTGTGCACGGCAAAAGCGCCAATTCTGCCTCCTATAGAACATATTCTGTTATCGCACTTTAACATAAAAGACATGCATAGGTATGAAGGTGACGCGCACCGAACGTACGGATAGATTGCGTACGTAATCGGCTCGGGTATGAATAACATTTCTGCTTGTCACGTCAACATCTAACTTCCTGTGGACAGGGTTCTGGGCCAGAGAGGTTGGTAAGCTGATAGGGTTCGAGCACCCAACCATCCCAGTGCACCACCAGTACGTGGTGACGGCCACGGTCCCCGAGGTGAAGGCTCTGAAGACGGAGCTGCCGGTGATCAGGGACCTGGAAGGGTCCTACTACCTGCGTCAGGAGAGAGATGGTCTGCTGTTCGGACCCTACGAGAAGATGGAAAAGATGGTCCTACAGGACTCCTGGGTTAGAGATGGAGTCCCTCCAGGTCAGTAGATTTGGATGATGAATCAGGTGTAAAAAATCAGTTCATGGGGGGGCGGGCTGTGGCAGAGTGGTTATAGAGTGTGTCCCTCAGACCACAGGTCGAGGAGCGCCGCGGGTTCTAATCCCGTCTCCGCACTTTCTGCAATGTCTCCCCCGCTCTTCATCCCAGTTTTTAAACCGGGGGGGAGCATCGGTTAAGGGGGTCCGCGTTGGCTGAGTGGTTATGGACCCCATTCATGTTGGTGTCTCTGTGTCTACCGCAGCGTCCGCAGTGTCGCGAGTTCGACTACGCTCGTCGACTTGTCTGCAATATCTACCCCAATCTCTTCAACCCAGTTTCCGACTAATCCCATCCGATAAAGATGGAAAAACGGCGCTGACGCCGGAAAAAATAACCTAAAAAAAAAATGGGATTGTATCACTATCTCACTCTCAATAAAGAATTGTGCCCAAAGAATTAACTTTTGTTCACAGTTCACAATACAATTGTTCACAGGCCACTGGCAGAATCAAATGAGTCAATAGGACTGTTGCACATGTCACGGCTTGGCAGCAGTAGACATTTTGCTGGTATCGCATACAGTGTCTGTCTGTGCTGCAGTTTGGGGCAATGAATCTGTCACTGAAACTTCTCCTGTTAGGATATTGGGACAGAGTGATTTTTGCACAAAGACCGGTTTTCAATAGTAAAAGTAAGTGATTAGTTGCAGATATCTTCACCTCCATTTGGGTGCATAGAGCTAAGCTATGCTACCAGGTACCGCTATGCACCAGAGTGATTGCACAAGGGTAAGATGGCTGTGTATCAAGTGGGCTCCTCTCATGCAGGTTTTGGCAAGGAGCTGTTTGAGTCTGACCTGGATCGAATCATGGAGCATGTAGAGATGGCCATGGAGATGGTTCCGGTTCTGAAGAACGCCGACATCATCAACATTGTTTCCGGACCCATCACGTACACCCCCGACCTGCTCCCCATGGTTGGACCACACATTGGAGCTCGCAACTACTGGACTGCAATTGGCTTCGGGTAAGGAAGTATAGATTATTTCATTGTTGAAGTTGGTTTCATGTTGAGAATGCATTTTCTCAGTGCCGTTTTTTTTCATCTGTTGTTGGATATTAGTCAGAAACCTGGTTGAAGAGATTGGGGGCCAGGCATCGCAGACAAGCCGACGAGAGGAGGAGAACTAGGGTCACTGCGGTCACTGCCGTAGTCACATTAACATGAATATTGGTGCATTAGGTGCAGTGTCCCTAACAACTCCGCCAACAACAATTTCCCTTGAGAAATTCAGCTGTCAACTTCCAAAATGAATATATTTTTTTTGTCATTGTTTGATACTGTAATGGCAGCTCAGATAAGATGTCCACTCGGAGGAAATGACGATCCTTGACACAGGAATATGTCTGTTCATTTATTAAGCTGCTACACATTAGCCACTAAGCTAGCTAGCTAATCTAAGCTATGAGCCAAACCAGGAACATGGCCAAACACACATTTCAGAAAGTATCACTGATGTATAGCCGATGGGAGGGGACAACCAATGATGTCACAGCTTGTAGCCAATCAGGATAACGGAGTGGTGACTCTACAAAATACATTTCAGTAACAATATTTCAAGCACTTCAAATCAAGCATTGTAAATGATTGGAGCAGTGAGCACAAGCCAATCATTTATAATTCTCACTCTACTTTAGCGGGACAGAAATAGGTATGAAGAATCCTACCTTGCCTGCATGCTTTGAAATATACAAACTGTTTAATTAAACCTCCATTCTCCTAGCTATGGCGTGATCCACGCAGGAGGCGTGGGCAAGTTCCTGAGCGACTGGATCATGAACGGTGAGCCGCCGTACGACCTGATCGAGTGCGACCCAAACCGCTACGGCAAGTGGGCCGATGTGCCGTACATGTGCGTCAAGGCCCGCGAGTCCTACGGCTTCAACAATGTCGGTGAGTGACATGCCCCTGGTGCCTGTGAGTGGTCTTAGGAATAGTCCATGGATAATTTGTATTGTTAGAAGGAGGGCCCGATGTATGAAGGCTGAATCCTTGATCAATGATTTTAATGTACATTTCAGTGGGCCATCCAAAAGAAGAGCGCTTCGCGGGCCGTCCCACCTACAGGACAAGTGGTGTGTATGACCTTCTGAAGGACAAAGCTTCCATGGGATTCCATGCCGGGTGGGAGCAACCTCACTGGTTCTACAAACCTGGAGACGAGACTGGATACAGGTAATCGCACAGGACGTTAAAAAACATAGAAGTACAATCCATATGGATGGCTTTCAGGCTGGTGGGTTTAATAACGCTAATCTAAGTAGGACTTCAAAACATGTCCTTTTAGTTAACTCAAAACAAGAAATTGATTGGTCTAACGTGTGTCAATCTTTAGTCTCTGTACCACCTATTTTGTGTGTGTGTTTTTTTTCCGGCGTCTGCAACATTTTTCCTCTTTATTGTAGGGGTGCACCAATCATTTTTTTGCTACCGATCCAATCCCGATCCTTTGATTTTTAAGGATCGGCCGGTACAGAGTCCCGATACCGAGTCCCGATCACCAATACAGAGTGCCGATACAGAGTTCTGATCCTCCAAAAATTGGTAGTACCCAAACTATTTGGCACAATTGTCAATTTCAAAAGTCATTCGGCATGCTCCCCGACTCATTTACCGTTCGCCGTTCAGGATCGGTACAAAATCACGAGTCCCGATCCTTGGAAAAAAAAGTCTGATCGGCCTCCGATCACCGATCTGAGGATCGGATCGGTGCACCTCTACTCTATTGGATAAGATTAGTCGGAAATAGAGTTGAAGACATCGGGGGACAACGCAGACAAGCTGGCGAGGGGAGGAGAACTCGCGGCAACAACACTAGTGTGTGTGTGTGTGCGTTTTATTCTATGATGTAAAAAGCTTGTTAAGATATGAAGACGCAGAGTACAGAATACACTATTAATTATTTATGTTGCAGAAATGAAACTGTGCCAGGTAGTGAGCATTTTGAACCTGGTGCCAAATTTGAATCGCTGCTACGATCTTCCAATCCACTGACATCGAACGCCTGGTTGAAAGCAGACCAGTAGCTGACGGCACTTCTTCACCGAGTTAATGTTTCCCCACTGGCCCTGATAAACCTTGTTGTTTTTGGCCTTTTCAGGTGATTGAGGATAATGTTTGGCAGGACACAGAATCACGTTAGTCTTCCACTTGTGCAACTGGCTGGGAATTATCATTTGAAAACATATTTAAAGTCCAACATATTTAAAGTCCACTTTGCAGAGTATTGATAAGTAATTATGGATTAAGTTGCCTGGAGGAGGTGGAATTTCAGTCCTTAAATGTCTTTTTAAAATGACATTGCAGGTCAAAAATGTAATTTACTCAAGTCTGAAACGCTAAAAAGTTAGTGTTTCACCATACAGACAATAGCAACAAGTTTTCTAAATTTGTCCACTGCCGCGACCCATACCTTTTTGAGGTGTTCATAATTTAAGTGTTGGCCACTGTCTTTCAGTCAACAATCGATCATGTGGACAGCTAGTCTGGCAAGCCAGAACCAACTAATCGTCTACGTAACACACACAACGAGAAGGAACATTTGGTCTGGTGTCGAGCGAGTCCAACAAATCAGATTATCGGGTGTTTGGCAACCGGCCAATCAGAGCCACTTTGATGTGGGTTCTCTGCGATGGGCAGTGTTTAGTACGTTACGTGACCAACAGGGCGTCGTCTTGCGTCATACGCCGTGCCCACGTCACTTGCTCCGCCTACTGTGCTGTGATTGGACAACTCCATTTTTTTTACATACTCCTCCCTCCCCCTCCACCACATCCTTTTTTTTTAATACGCTCAACACCAGACCCAATGTTCGATCTAGTCGTGTGCGATGTGTGGACGATTAGTTGGTTCTGGCTTGCCAGGCTAGTGGACAGCATGTGTTTGAGGTCTGATCCCCATAAAGGTTTCAAATGTAACTGTGATTCCTGCGAGAGGCCTGATCAAGTCGATCCACTCTTCTCCTTAGGCCCAGCTTCCGGCGGACCAACTGGTTTGTGCCGGTTGGCAGAGAATGCCAGTTGGTGATGGAGAAAGTGGGCGTTATTGACTTGACGCCGTTCGGCAAGTTCACGGTTAAAGGAAAGGATTCCCACAAACTGCTGGACCGACTGTTTGCCAACACCATGCCCAAGGTGAATGATTCTGTTTTTTTCCAAGCGACGTCTTTTAAAACTCCTAGGGGTGCGATAACATCTTGCACCCCCGAGATCTCACAATTTTAAAGATGTTTTTTTTGCGTACACATGAACAGCAAAATTCATTTCTCCGCATTTAACCCATCCCTGAGTAACGGTGGACAGCCGCGTGCGTAGGGCCTGGGGGCCAACTCTGAGCCAGCGGCTTGGCTAGGCGGCACTGGAGCAGGCACACTTTGGTGGTGGGGGAAACATAGTGCCTGGAGGAAATCCGCCGTTAAACACTTGTGTGTGTAAATAACGTCTCCTCCTCCACCGGTCCTTCAGGTGGGTCTGACCAACATCAGCCACATGTTGACACCGACTGGCCGAGTGTATGCTGAAGTTACCATCACCCAGATGGCTCCAGGGGAGTTCATGCTCATCACGGGCTCCGGGTCAGAGCTGCACGACCTCAGGTGGGAACCAGGGCTGGGAATCTCTGTGTGTCTTGATACAGCAGTTACGATTTGATTTAAAACTAGATGCACCAAGGCTATGGAGTCACTGATGCCAAAACATATAGATGCTATTAAGTTACTTATAGGCTACAAAAATGCACAAAATTGTAATCACTTGTTCAGTTTGTCATTTCCGTTTTACCTGCTCGGTGCAGGTAAAAAAATGATACAATTGAAATACAGAACGGTACGATTCAATATGATACACAATGCACCGCGATAGGTAGTGAGGCAATGTACCCTAGACCAAGCAATATAACCTACGATGCATTGCGAGACGCATTAAAAATTAACTGAACTTTAAACATGGCACGGCGGGAGTCAATTGAGACAGTTATAATTGTAAGTACTTTTGACTTTTTGTGATGATTGTTTTCTAATGTCCTAATCATTTGGACTGCACCAACTCTAGTCTAATCTCGGTCGTTGCTCTTGAATGCACTATAATTGAGTGCACTATACAGGGAGTAGGAGATAGAGCGCGATTTCGGAAACCGCCAATATCTTGTATCCACACAAATTTTTACTGCATGACCTCTGACCTCCAGGTGGATAGAACAGGAAGTGGCAGAGGGCGGGTATGAAGTGGAAATCGCTAATGTGACTGATGATCTGGGCGTGCTGGGCGTGGCCGGACCCAACTCGCGTAAGGCTCTTCAGAAGATCACGGACGCTGATCTGAGTGACGCGGGCTTCAAGTTCCTCCATTGCAAGAACATCTCGCTAGCAGGAGTCCCCACACAGGCCATCAGGATCTCCTACACAGGTAATGTTCCGTATTTTACGCACTATAAGGCGCACCTAAAAGGCATTAATTTTCCTAAAATAACGAGGACCTTATAATCCAGTGCGCCTTATGTGGATTTTTTTTTTTCTGGTTATGATTACTGACCTAAAAGTAATTTATGTGGTGCGTTGCGCTCCATTGCAAAGTGTGAGTAGGGCCGCATGAGACCTCATGTATTACTGCGTGCAAAGCCGTAGAGTAATACATGCTATTCTTCACTATGGTATTACTGTTTGTAAACCTTTCTAGGAAAAATGGTGCCGACAAAGAGACACTCTTACGTTGCTGAATTTCGGGCAATTTGTTGCAGATAAGGCCTGTGCGCTGAGCACACACACACGTATAGAGGTATTGTGAATGTGAAATGTGGTTATCTGTCCTGTTTATCTTGGTGCGGCTTATAGTCCAGTGCGCCTTGTATATGTTTTTTTTTTTTTTTTTTTCTTCTCGTCGGGGGTGCGCCTCATAATCCGGTGCGGGAAATACGGTAGTCAGATTGGACATTGGACGATTGGCCTCCTTTTAAAAATATATATTGAGTTTTTATTTATTTTATCTCTATGTATGTTTTAATCTATGTTTTTAATGCAATGTTTTATTGTTTTACCTGTATTGGCCACTGCACGGGGGAGATCCGAGAAGGCAGCAATTTCATTCGTGTTGTATGTTATGTGCTGCACAGTTGACAAATACATTTTTAAATAAAAAATAAATGTTTGAACTTTGAAATTCCATCAATACCGATAGACCACACTGAGACCAATTATATCGGCCGGACACTAATGCAAATGTAATTGCATTACACAAGGCCTTTTTCCCTCGTTTTGGGGATGGATGCCTTTTAAAACTGTGTGTGTTTGTGTTTGTGTTTGTGTTTGTGTTTGTGTGTGTGTGTGTGTGTACAGGGGAACTCGGCTGGGAGTTGTACATTGCACAGAAAGACATGGCCACGGTGTACAAGGCTCTCATGGAGGCCGGGCAGGAGGAAGGCATCGATAACTTCGGGACGTATGCCATGAACTCTCTGAGGCTGGAGAAAGGTTTCAGAGGCTGGGGGGCTGAGGTACGAATACTACAGTATAGAGTAGTTTGGTTTGGTTTAGGCTGAATATGACTTCCGGTGTCGCTGTGTTCTGACTTATTTTTGAATGTGTCTTTAATGGGGCAACACACACCTATTTTTAAAAATAATGGTGGTAGCTTGCACTGTGCTATTCAACACCCAAATGCTCTAGTGCTGATCTATGCCCCACAAACGCATGATTCAATAATCTGCGCAACCCTTTCCATTTACTCTGTTCTGTTTTTTATTGAGACAGAATCAAGCAGGTGAATATTCAACAACGAAGCTTTAAACAGAAGTTGTAGAGATTCTCTCCTTTTTCCCAACCCTTAGTTCTCCTGGAGAAAAAAAAAATACAAGAAACATAAATAATGCAAAGATGAAAAAAGAGAATTTAAATTAATAATTAAAAACGGATGAAATAAAAAAAAAACTATACATGTGTGGTTTTATGTCATTTACATGTTGTTCAATTATAAAAAAAAATGAAAATACAGGATACTAGGAGATGAAATTAAATGTATGACTTCATATATAGAATGCTCAATCTGAAGGAAGAGTGTTCTGATTTTCAAAGTAGTCATAGTAGCAATAAATGCTTGCCACCGAGTTAGTAACTTCAAGTGGCATTTTCAAAATCTCTGCGCCGTGTTTTTGCCGCATACAGTCGTCTATAGCTGGAGAGAGGTTTCAGGGGTTGTGAGCTGAGGTAAATATACTACAGTATATCTGTTGTTACGCTATTTAGGATATAGCTTCCAACTTCTGTCGTTGTCCTAAATCATTCAAAGTTACTTTGTTTTCTTGCTTCAATGTAGAGTCGTTTCTGCATGCCTAGTAATCTATGACCATTTAAGTACCTCCTACTGCATAGACGCACTGTTTTCAGATGGGTGTGAAGAGGAGTAATTGTGTGTGTGTTTAGATGAATTGTGACACCAATCCTCTAGAAGCTGGTCTGGACTACTTCATCAAACTCAACAAGGTAAATATTTAATAATGACTTATTTTCCTAAATCTGACCTCATTTCTTTGGATTAACCCTTTCAGTGCTATTTGGAGTTCCACTAAATATTATTCCATAAACACGTTGTTTTGTAATTGTGTCAAAAATTGACAAAAATTGTTTTATTTTTTTCACCATTGTCATCTATTGCGGTTTCGTAGTTGCAGTTTTTGTTCTGTTCATGATGGGAATGGATGGCTAATGGATATTTTTAACAGCACTTTATTAGCATAACTAAGCGTTTTCATTAGCATTTTTACTGTGCACACCTTCTTTTTAGTGTTTTATGACACAGCATTTTTTTGTGTTTTTTGAAAAAATGTGTTATGTTGTTTATTTTCACTAACAAGAGGCACGTTTTACAGTGAAGCTGGAGCCTCAATGTGTGTGTGTGTGTGTGTGTATGCCTACCAGGCGTCAAAATGCAGCACTTTTGCTTTCAAGTCAGTGAGTGGACGACGATAAGACCTCACAGCTTTTACATTTAAAGTGCATTAGTTGTCCCAACGACTGCGCTGCGACTGGATGACACTAATTGATTGGCACTTGTTTTGACATGTTTTTCAACCCTGGTTTTACCAGACCCAATGATCGTTGAAATCGCGATTATGTGAATGATTAGTTGGTTCTGTCTCGCCAGGCTTGACAAAGTTCACGATGAAAGTGATGTTTTACTCATGTCTCCAAGCGGACGGGTCATGTTCTACGGTCGGTTTGATGCTGTGGTGTTTGTTCCAGCCGGCAGACTTCATCGGTAAGGAGGCTCTGAAGGAGATCAAGGCCCGCGGGCTGAAGAGGAAACTGGCCTACATCTCGCTGGAAACCGACAACATCGACCCAGAAGGCAACGAAACCATTTGGCACAATGGAAAGGTTTGTCTCCACACTTCAATGTATGTCTGTTATAATCATGGCTCATTATTTTGAGGGAATTAGGTTATGTTGGTAACCACGACCCTATTTGATTCATTTGATTTGCTGCATACTCACTTTTTCTCGTTATTGCTGCAACACATTTAATAATAATGATCGTAATCATAATACCTTTTCTTCATGAGCGCAAAAGCATTACAAAATAGAAAATAAAAAAATGCAAAATAAGACGTAACCATGAGCTAGAAAGGAGAGCAAAGGAAAACGACAAGCCCACTAAAAATGTCAGAGTGAGTAGGCTAACTGAAACGGGTGGGGTTTGAGTCTGGATTTGAAGAGGTGTAAGTAGTCAATATTGCGGATGGCGGGGGGGGGTGCATTCCAGAACTGAGGGCAGAGCGGCTGAAAGCTCGACTCCCCATGGTGCTGATGCGGGCAGAAGGGGACAGTGAGGAGAAATGAGGAGGAGTAACGGAGGGAACGAGAAGGATGGAGATTTGGAGCAGATGGGATAGGTTGAAGGTGTGTAGGAGTATTTTAAAATGTATTCTGAATTTAATGGCCATTTGGAGTCCATCCATCCTTCCATTGCTTCTCCCTATTCCATTTTGGACATGATTCCTTGTTTGGTTATTTATTCTGTCATGTTCAAGATAAAGCCTGAAGGGGTCCGCGTTGGCCGAGTGGTTATGGACACCGCACCACTGCACCCATTCATGTTAGTGGCGCTGTGTCTACCGCAGCGTCCGCAGTGTCGCGAGTTCGACTACGCTCGTCGACTTGTCTGCAATGTCTACCCCCAAGCTCTTCCGACTAATCCTATCCAATAAAGATGGAAAAACCGCGCTGACAGCAGAAAAAATAACTTAAAAAATATATTGAAGCCTGAAATATAAAAATGAAATGAATGGGGTAAAACCGTAACCAACTTGCCAATCTTGGATGCTCCGTGCCACCCCTGTCACCAGGGAACGTTATGGCGACATGCCCACAGCCAAAATGCTGCACAAAACACAAGTGCAAAAGGACCAAAACGGTCCTCGCAGAGTCAAGTGTGCATTCTCTATATCGCCACCTGCGGTTTATGTGCGGCCAGCCTACAATGGATGGCAGAGCTAGGATTCAGTATAGCCTGAAAGCCAGAAAACATATATATCGTCCGTGAATCGCACGCGACTAGAACGATCATTTGGAGTGGATTAAGCAGGCTCGATAAAAGTGTCAAAAGAAGTTAAGCGCAGTAGGCGTGACAAGTGGAATGGAGGCCCACGTCTCGATTCGAACAGCGCCCTCCTTAAAGGGGCCGCCGATTGGACCGCCCGAATGTGGACGACAATCTGATTTTGTTTGCCTGGTTGGTCCAGACCCACCAGACTCTCCAGCGATGTGTGAACGATCTGTTGGTTCTGGCGATGGGTGTGTAGGAACAACTAACCGTGTGCCTCCACAGGTGGTGGGTAACACCACATCGGGTGCATTCAGCTACAGCACCTTCCAGAGCCTGGCGTTCTGCTACCTGCCCGTCGAGCTGTGCAACGTGGGGCAGAAAGTGGAGGTGGAGCTGCTGGGAAAGAAGTACACGGGCATGGTCATCCAGGAACCTCTGGTTCTCACCGAGCCCACCAGAACCCGGCTCCAGAACAAGTCCAAGAGCAAGAAATAAGAGCTGACCCCCCCCCACCCCCCACAACGCTCAGCAATGCCGTCCAAAAGATGAGAGCTTGTGTGCTTGGATTGGAGCTATGACAGAACTCATAATTTTGAAATCACTGCTTTTTTTTCACAAATTGAAATTCCTAGTTGGGACAATGGTATTGGATCAGCATCCTGCCATTGTGTGTAAAATATCATGTTTTTTAATATATACATCTATATAATTGTGTGTAGTCAACAAATTGTCTTGATTGAAGTAATTAAATTCAGTGATTTGTTGTTTTTTTTTCTTCCTTCAGCCAAAGAATGTTAAACCAGACAGAAACTTTGTCGCAAGTGGCATTTAGAAATGAAAGGGCTCCATTGCATATTTCTACGCTGTAATTAATACTGTGAAAAACATGCATATTTTTTTTAAAGGGAACAAGAAAAAGGGAATCTAAGCGAGTGTGAATGACGTGTGAACTGTGTGGCCTTCGTTGCTGCGACAACCCCGGACTCTTATTGTGAAAGAGTTCTGCTGTGGCAACATGATCGACTCTTGGAAGCAAAACGACAACGATGTGCATTCACTCACTCCAACCACAAATCAAAGTCCCGTCCTCCTCTTCCGCTGATTGGCTGCAAGCCTTCTCCGGGACCTTCTCAATTCTTTTAACCTTTTGACACATTAATCCTCTGTCCTTTTTACAACACATTAAACCTACAACACTTTAAACCTGCAACACTTTAAACCTGCAACACTTTGAACCCACAACACTTTGAACCCACAATACTTTGAACCCACAACACTTAGAACCTGTGACACTTAGAACCTGTGACACTTTGAACCCACAACACTTTGAACCCGCAATACTTTGAACCCACACCACCTTGAAAAGCCACACCACCTTGAAAAGCCACGACACTTTAAACCCACGACACTTTAATATTCAACACTTGAACCCGTCTTTCTCTTCTTGCCACATTAACCCACTATTCTGTTACCATCCACGACACATTCACGTTTTATAATTAGGCATAGTCTCTAATGGTATCCTATGTCCCTCACCAAGCCACTAAAAGCACCTTGTAGTATTACTTGTATGCTGCTTCTTACAGTGCCTGGTGTGGTGGTGACGAACACTTGATGTGGGACCATGCAATTTTATTGTTTTCTTCAGCTAAGGACCCTGTCTGTTGTGTCATCCGTGCTGTTTGGATCCGTTTACAGCCAGAATTTCACCGTTTTTAAAATGGATGGCGCAACATTGACCCAAATGGTACGTCTGCTACGCTCTTCTGATCACTTGGGGATCATGTTACAACATTCTGATAGAGGTCAATCTTAAAACACAAGGACTAGTTTACCTAGCGAACACCAGTCTATAGTCTTAACTAGTTTTACCTAGCGAACACCAGTTTATAATCTTGCAGCGTGGAGTTGTAAGGTGGTGTTTCCTGGAATGTATTTTTGTTTTGAAAACGTGATTGCCATTTTGTCTGTGAAGGAATTATAAATGTACTTGCTTGTATGAAATAATGTTAATTCATGCCTCATCGTTCTTGCACTCTCTACCAGATGTTTACTTAATTTTACAGAACACATGGAAAACTTGAACAAAGATGGTGAGTCCAGACAAACAACTTGTTATTGTCCTTTCTGGGGCTGGTTGAAAACTGGAATAGTTAGAAACATGTCAGTATTGTTGGATGTCATGTGTTGAACTTTGAATTATGCAGCAGTTCTTGAAGACAAATGTATTCTTAAACTATGTTTTTTCGTAACTTCATAAAAAAAAAACTGGCAATGTGAATCAATAAATTCATGTAATGTGAAAAGGTTGACGTTTTTCATTCATCATTCTGTTCTACTTTTTATTTCATTTCTATCTGGAAAAAAATCAAATGTAAACTGTTTAGTTAAAGCATAACACTCTCTTCATTCACTAATTTCCATCACATTGTCTATAGACGGGTTTACGTGCAAAACACTGGTGGGAGTCATTTAGTCCCGCCGTTCTTAAGGTCACTTCTGGTGCCTATGCCAACTCTGGTACTGGGCCAAGGTCTGAGCACTCAAAACGCACCACGTGACCAATTATTCATCACACCACTCGCTCTGTTCATAATTTTGTATAAATATTGATGAAATACAGTCAAAATCCGACTTAGTTACTCACCGAGTGGTCACTTATGGATGCCGTTCATTCTGTCAGACCATGTATTAATAAGTAACTATATTCATTTAAATGACAGGAATAAGGTTTTTAAGTCACTTCTTGTTCTGGACCAATGGGCTGGCTGCCTATTCTAGTATTTCCAAAGGAATGAGAAAATGGAACGAGTTGCACTGATTTATTAAATCATGCATTTGTGGGTCACAGATCCGCATGAGAGAATTTGGGTGTGGAATAGCATTCCGCTTCCACCGAATAGACATGTTGAAAAAAAAAAAAAAAAAAAGCCAAATACACGACAATTAAACGACCGGAAGTATCCCCCGAACTCGTCTATAGACTGCAGTCCCTTCAGTGCATTTGTTTTTGTATTTTGTTTTTGACCAATTTCCGCATTGTTCAGGTTTCACTGGAAAGGGTTGAGGGAGGAGAGGAGACACGCGGCAAACTCTCCACCGTCCGCATCATTATGGCTTGTGTGCTTTTTCGTGCACTATCTTAACAGGCTGAGCTACTGCGGCCTACTTCAGTGCATTTATTAATTGCTGCTAGTGTATCACTTTATTTCCTATTTCTGTTTAAAAGTTAAAACTATTATTAAATGACCACCAGAATGTATTTTGTGAAAAATAAATAAAGCTAATTCTGACATATACTGTGTATATAAGGGTTAACTTATGAATAGCAAGGATTGTGCCTTTAACATTTAGAGAACAACCTATGTTGCGAAATCCCCTTGTTCCGAAAAGGTTATGGTTTGTTTACGGGTTAGAGTAGGGGTTAGGATTAGGTTTAGGGTTAACCCATGACCCCTAACATTTCTAAACATTGGGTACAAACCTAACCTTCTTTCTGATGTCTCCTAGAGTGTCGGCATATGAAAAAAAAAATTGTTTTAAGTGATCTGCAACAGGTAGAGCGAGTCACGCCGGTTCTAACACGCTGCAGAAAAAAAGGTGGGATCTAATCAGGTAACATGAGATGACCTGACGACACTCCAGTCCTACCTTCTTCTTTGGGGAGGCTGCAAGTTGGAGGACGCTTTCCATTCGTTGCACCAGATATAAACCATGGCTTCAGGTGCTACTAAGAAGGTAAATGACGTTTGTTTTTGGAATATTTACCATTCGGGAGATTCATTCTCTGCATGTGTTCCATGATTCCATCCCAAGCATATACTTGTTATATGGGGTGGTCGGGGACTGACTCCAGAACTGCATGTCCTGTCTTGTATCTCTTGTTGAGCAAGGGATGCTAATATCTCTTGTTGAGCAAGGGGTGCTAATGCGCAGCACCCAGGTAGGGGGTAGGAAATATAAGTCTTGACTTCATCCTACTCCATTTGAACGTTTCTTGAATAGTGAGCAATGCTTAGATTTTTACCTTGGTTGATTTAATTTTGTATTTGTATTATTTCTGATCTTGACTGGTTGAGTTACCCTGTGTTATTTATTTATTTTTGGCATTGCCTTCTCAATTTGTTTGATTAACATGATGATTAACATGTTCAAATAAACATTCACTCATTAATTAATTGTTAGAACTATGCACATGGTTAGTCTAGGGCAGGGTTTCTTAACCTTTTTCACCCGAAGGACCCCCTTTCCTGGTTTAAAGTAATTTGAGGACCCCAGCATTTTAAATGATATAGCCAATTTCTGTATCTGGGAACTGATAACATGGTAGTAGCATTTGGAATACTGCATAGTAAATGCAGAGTAACACTTTAAACTGCTGGTGAACCAAAGGTTTTTCTTGGTGCTACTTAACAATGAAACACTGCCAGTCCTGTTTCATTTCTTGTAAAATGCACTTAAGTGCACCCAGGAAATGGAAGACTGGATCGTGATGAATGCATATACCAACACGTTCAGACCTTTTGCGGAACCCCCGCGAACCACCTGTGGTGGTAGATTGTTAATTATTATACTGGAGATGTTGATAATTATTTAAAATATTGCAATACAATATTAATATCATTAACTTTTTGCTGTTTCACTATCTCCACTTAAAGCTAACATTTCCTTGGATTTTCACCCAAGCTTAAGTGTTGTTTATCTGTTGTGGTCATGACACAGACTTGCAACTTGCGACTCGCAGTAGGGAAAAATTACTTAGACCCTCCAGAAATCCGAGATTCCGCGATCGCGGATGTTTTCGCGGTAAAGACGAGCTTGCGTGGAATTTAACATGTGCAGAAAATGCCCCATTGCGTGGAATACTTAGTTTTCACCCGCGACCGCTAGGTGTCGCTGCCGCGTCTTGTGAAAATCTGGTCCGTTCCTGCTATCGATTCTAATTGCTATCGATTAATCAATTTATCAAATTAGTTGGGTTTTTTCCTGGATCCTTCTGGACTGTGTGGATAAAGTGCTTTTTGTGAACCCTAAAAAGTTCATGAAGTGCTTTTTGTGTTTTCTGATAAAGTGCTTTTGAACCGAGCAGGGTATCTTGGAGCGTCTGGATGCTGGTGACGTGGTGATTGGAGACGGGGGCTACGTCTGGGAGCTGGAGAAGAGAGGTTATGTCAAGGCTGGTCCATGGACGCCCGAAGCTGCTGCCGAGCACCCGGAGGCAGGTAAGGTTATGCTGTTAGAAGGTCCTTCACCCAGCCCTATGGAAAGATATGACAGATTATATAGATCAGGGTGGCTAACGAGTTGTAAAACAAGAGCCATATATCTGACTATGTTGCAACAAAGAGTCACATCAGCAAAACTGCATTTTTCCTGCCATTTTATAGTATACATATATATTTATATAGTACATATAAACAGTGCTTAATTTGAGGGGGAGCCAGATGGAGCTAGCTCCCCCACCTCTGACGGCCGCTCCAGGACCTCCGGCGCTCCAGAACCTCCGGCTTGACAAATTAAGCACTGCATATAAATATATATATATATATATATATATATATATTGTAATGAGATGCACCAGCGCGGTGCATGCCGTTGGTGTCAGACCAGCGTGGCCCTTAAATAGAGTCCGAACGAACCTTGGCAATAGCTGAGTTCAGCTATTTCCGATGCAAGTTCCTCTATTACCAGCTCCTCCACGAGGGGACAGCCTTTCGTTACAATATTTATAATATATATTATAATAACCGATAATTTGTTCTAAATGTTTTAAATGATTTCACTGAGGGTGTGTGAAAATCTGAAGTGTTTAGCAAACTATGTGGTAATTATAAAAATATTATTAAATGTAAACCAAAAACAACCCAACCCTGCTAAGTGTATACACTTCACTTTTAACCCTGCGCACTACATGACCCCGCTTATAACATATATAATGCAGTGCGCCCAACCTACCACTAGAGTATGCCAAAAGTGCGCCTACCGTTTGCCGTCAAATATGCGCCTGGGAGAAATAAAATAAATCAATCACACAATCACATGTGTGTCTGGGCCTCAATGTAATCGCTATGAAATGCACTCCAATTATTTCTTAGCTTGTTGTTTTAGTGTAAAGCGTTGTCTTGTTCTACAGGGAATTAACTATTTTGGCACCTTCCTTGTGGTGGCAGATGCACTATAGACATCAAAAGGATGAAGTACATTTAAATATATACGTATACTTCATCCTTTTGATAT
>OMKY01086982.1:0-10169 GCA_900302395.1 Bregmaceros cantori | reverse complement strand
CCCCCCCCCTCATACTAATGTTGAATCATCAATTCGGCATGTGTGAACATACAAGCAATATACACCATAGGCGCCGACTTTTGTTTTTGCCCGTGCCCTCCCCTCTCTCTCTTGTGTCCGAGTGACATAATTCATTGCGCGAGTGCACCCGGTGTAATTCCTTGTCCTACCTTAAGCCCTAGCTTAAGAGTGAAGACCAGAGGAAAATGATGCGCCGTGTCACGTGTAATGCAGCGAGACGAAGGTAGTCCACCTCCAGCAAATCTACAATTACATAATTACGTTTGTAAAAATGTAATTTCAACCCTTGGACTGTATCACATGACCCTCAGAGCAGCTACTTCAAACACAGCCAGTCACGTGACCCGTGCTGTCAGCATCAAACAGCGTATCACGTGATGTGCGCAACATTGCCCTAACACGGGAGCGTTCGACCTGATCAAAATTAATAATATGCACAAAAAACACAACCGCCACACCTCCATGATGCCCGGGCTCCGGAGTACCCACAAAGTCGGTGCCTATGTCTGTCTGTGTGTGTGAACGTGCATGTGTGAGAGGTAGAGAGAGAGTGAGAGGAGAGGGAGGTAGATGAAGAGAGAGAGAGAGAGGTAGAGAGTGCGCGTGCGAGACTGCGAGAGAGAGAGAGCGCTTACATCGTGTCAGACATAACTGTTGGCTTGAGTCGCATCTGTCAGCCTATGCCTGGCAGGTGTGTTACTGAATTCATGTCTTTGATGTTGGGATTTGCCAGTGGGTCCCACAGGGATTCCCCGTGGGTGCTCATTAATCCCCGTGGGTGCCCGAGCTCCGGAGCATCCCCGAAGGCGGCACCTATGATATACACCAATGGAATTTGGGTAGGACAAAGTAGACACACATGGTGAACAAAGTTATAGAATGATTTTGCTCACTGTAGGGGTGCAACGATTAGTCGATTAATCGATGACTAATCGGTTATGAAATTAATTGACAACTAATGTAATAATCAATAATCGCCAAGGAATTTAATCAGTGTTATTGTTTCTTGCTGAGACCACCACCTGTTGGTCAACACATCAACAGGTCTGAACATGAATCTGAAGAAAACCATCAAAATATTAGTGTATGAATTAATTGTAAGGGCTTTGTGTCAGAGTAAGTAAGTAAATTGTTGTACACTTGTACAAATCCTACAAAAATTTAATAATAGGCAACTAATCGACAATTGATATAATTGTTGCAGCCCCAGCTCACTGTCCACAGCGATGCACACCAAACTGCTTCCCGGGGGGGTTTGTAATATCTGTGTTCTCTTTCAGAATCCACAGAGACCGAGGCGGTATGTGGCCGACCGCTTGGCATGAGGGTGAGCCCCAACGGGACACTGCTCGTGGCCGACGCCTACTTGGGCTTGTTTGAGGTCAAGCCCACTACAGGTTAGTACATTACATTTCTACCGTATACAGTGCACCATCACAACAACTTAGATGGAAGTTTTTCAAAAAAGAGACACCCAAAGACAAGGTATAAATAATGTTGAGCTCTTTTAGGGAAAACGCATACTTACTGTCAGACGGGACAAGAGACATATTATAAGGTGTTTGTGGAGATTATTTGGTGGACCTCCAAACATCAGTACACATCTTATAGTGTTAAAAGTTTCAGTTGGCACTGAAAGGTTTTTTTGGTGTCTTTTGTTGGGCGCAAGCGCAGTTTTTCATTCTTTATTTGAGAGAGATAGTGACAGGATTATCTCGGAAACTGGGATGAAGAGTCAGGGGAGACATTGCAGAAAGGCCGGACAGGGTATTAGAAACCGCGGCGCTGCGTGACCTATGGTCCTGTGGACCTATGGTGCAAGTTCTGAATCTGAACAATTTTTCTTGCAAAGTGGACATTCTTTACATCATACATTGTGATATAATTTAAACAGAATATTTGATTGAACATAGGTGCAATCTTTTTTGGGGGAAACTCAAAGGTGGGCTTGGGGAAATGATAATAATTTGAATGCTTGCATGGTGGACTGACAAATCCCTGAGGGAGAGATCAATGAATGTCTAAGCGACAAGATTTATCTGTGGGGCTGCTCGTCGGCACGGTGTCTTTAACTCATCCAGCGCCAGCCCTTTTCAAATTAGCCACGTCCCAGTGTCAGGGGTTTTTCAACCTATGTGTTTTTTCAAGACCTTTAGAAAATGATGTTCTGTGTCCTTGTCAACAAAACACATGGCAACGGAAACTTGGGACTCTCCACTATCATCAAAAAATGCTTGTTTCTACCTGTGTCCATTCTTACGTTTATTTGTATAGCACTTTTCATGCAGAGCAACACAAAGTGCTTTACAGAAACAGAATATCAAAGAGGACAATGTTACCCACAGGCTCCGAACCCAAACAAACTGGCACACAACCATAGACACACACGCGCAAGCACATGCACCGATGATGGTAACATCCTAGTTATAAGCCAGATCAAAGACATGTGTCCTGAGCCTCTTCTTAAAAACATCCACAGTTTCTACGGCCCTGAGGGCCTCCGATAGACCATTCCATAGTCGAGGGCCATAGAAGCTGAATTCTCTCCATGCGATTTGGAATTAACTTGTGGAACTAGTAAGAGCCCTGGGCCGCTGGACCTCAGATTCCTCAACTGCTGATATGGTACAAGAAGATCAGCTACGTATTATTGTCTCCAGAACAGGGGTGGTTTAGCTAAAAACTGCTAATTTCCTCACAAAATCTAGAATTAATGCAGGTGAAGTGCTGATGGTGGCTGCTAGGTGGCAGTATACGCCGCCGCTATACGCGGCAGAGTTTTGTCATGCCAATTTTGGAGTGCTTAATATGACCAAAGAGATTTTGATTATCACCATTATTGGTTTGAGTGACATCGATAGTTTTGCACAGTTTTGTTGTCCAATTCACGCATTGAAGGCCATATTTGTCTCCCGGCGGTATGTATTGAGGAGTGACCATCCTCTGACTCTGCAGGGGAAGTGCGGCGGCTGGTGCGTGGCGGACAAATGGTGGGCGGCCGCAGACTGTCATTCATCAACGACCTGGATGTGACGCGCGACGGCAGAAAGGTTTACTTCACAGACTCCAGCAGCAGGTGGCAGCGCAAAGATTTCCTTCTGCTCATCATGGAGGCCACGGCTGATGGCAGGTGAGTCCCATACGGTCGAGTGAAGATCGGTGCTTGGATCGCAAGTTTGCTGTTTGGATTGCAATACATTCATGGAGCATACATTCATTGCAAGCATGGCGCAGAAATCCGGATCTATGATTCTTATCATCATGCAACTTGTATCAACCAGTTTCCCCTTGGGTGCCCATTCGCATAGTTAATGCTGATTGAACCAGTAAAATGGTTAGTGACAAGAATTGCGTTAACATATTGACAGCATTTGTTGTGTATTTTATACACACACACAGACAACACTTCAACACAAGCCAAACTACCCATGACATTTTTCTTTGATAATCTGCCTTTAAACCAAACACCCCTTCAACTAGTTAAACCACTGTAGTGTCCCATAAGGCGTTTGACATAGAGCAGGGGCTCTTAACCTTTTTCACCCAAGGACCCCTTTTCCTGGATTAAAGCAACTCTGAGACCCCTTCATTTTAAGGGATAAGGCCAAATTTTTGGATCTGGGACTCGATAATATGGCATATATGATCATTTGGAATACTGTGATAAAAGTGCATAGTACACTTTAAACTTCTGGTAAAATGTGTATCTTGTGCTAGTTAACAATGAAACTCTGCCAGTGTTAAATGCATATATCAACACATTCAGAGATTTGCGGACCCTTGGTTTAAAACTGTAATTTCTCCGCGGACCCCCTACACCAAGCATGACTGTGAATATCATTTTGCTAGACAGAGACAAGACAGAGTTGTTGGATCAACGGGACAAGTCAAGGTTGTAAATATCGCAGGGTTGTCAATGGCAAAGTGGTTAAAGACGCTGCACCTTAAGACGGCCCCCATTCAAAGTAATGTGGTTTAAATCACAGCGTCGCGAGTTCTACTCCCCACGCCGGCTTTTCTGCCATGTCTACCCCCGCTTACAGCGGAAAAAATAACTTTCTAAATATCAATGTGCCTCTGCAATCTCAAGTGTATGTGTGCCTGTATGTGCCCAGGGTGCTGGAGTATGATATGGACACCAAGCAAGTCAGCGTGGTCATGGAGAATCTCCGCTTCCCTAACGGCATCCAGCTTCTGCCCGACGAGGAGTCTGTCCTAGTGGCGGAGACCACTATGGCTAGAATACAGAGGTATATTCAAACTCGACATTGGTTCACTTATAAGGAACAGTACAAAATGACCCACAGCCCCCCAGACACACGCATACACACAAACATACAGTAGGCGGATGACGGTAACATCCTAGTTAAAAGCCAGGTCAAAGAAACGTGATTTTCATTTTAAAAACATTGATGGCCCTGAGGGCCTCTGGCTGTCTATTCCACAGTCAAGGGCCCTAGTAGTTCTGGAATTAATTTGCTGCATTTGAACACTTAATATAAAGTATTTTTATTGGTAATGTGTTCCTGCCCTCTGGTCCTTGTCAGTACACAAGCAGCTGAGCTTTGTAAGAGTCGTAGAATATTAATGGTCTTTATCAGAAGACCAGCGAGCAGGGCATTCTAGTAAATAAATTAATTAGTCAATCTTCTCTCAAAATAATATTTGAAATAGTTATGATTTTAATTGAGAGAATGAAGAAAAAGTCGATCTATACTTTTTGGCTCATGCTCTCGTATTATTAAATGTGTGTAATCCTACCTTTCCACAAGGGGGCGGCCTAATCCCTTGAACCGTGTTCAAGTCGTTCATTCGTAAACAGTTCACAAAGGCTGATGGAAAATGACCACTGGTGTTCATTTCTAGTTTTTACTAGTACAATTTTCCTGTAAGAAATTAATGTAATTCATAATTTTCTGCATAATCTATACTTTTAAATGAACTTTCGATACCAGGAATGGACTTCCTGGTATCTGGAATTAATTAATACATCACAACATTTGCAATGCATTATTATTATGAGGTTATTTCCTGAAATTATTTGAATTACGTTTAGTAATCGAAGTAATTATATTTACATTGGATTACAGAAGATATCTTAATCAAATCAATTCCTTAAATAATGTAATGTGTTTTTGTTTGTTTTTAATGTATTTAATGCAGTTTTTCAGGCTTTATCATGAGTTCAATGTTCAAGTCATTTGATTTATCATGACCCCTGTGTTGCTGTGGCTTTGAGCTTTAATATTACTCTGGGTGGGGTGGCCCTGCTTGTTCTCATGGTATTCTGTGTGTTGATGCATGTTTTTGTTGTTACTAATTACTTATTGCTGTTGTTGCCCTGTTTCTATTCCAGGTGTATATTTACTATTCAGCCAAGTTTTCACTTATTATTTTTCTTGTCAAGAATGTCCATTTTATATTTCATATTTTCAAAACTGATCAATTAATTTCACATTTGTGTGGTTAAATAGGCTGTAGAAAACAATAATAACGATTACACCCCTTGACAAGTATATATTTTTAAGTTTGTTGCCGAATTAATTTATTTAATAAAAAAAATTTAGTTATTTTTTTGGGCACAATCACCGTTTTCATTCTTTATTGACAGAGATAGTGACAGAATTAAATTGGAAACCGGGATGAAGTGTTGGGGGGAGGGGGCATTGCAGAAAAGACCGATAGGGGATTAGAACCTGTGGCAATGTTCGACTTATAGTCTGGGTGCGCTCTCTAACCACTCTGCCCCCCCCCCCTTAGCCGGTTTAATTTTGTAATTGGTCAACAAGGGCTAGTTGACTAAGCATTGCGCCCCCTACTGTGCAGGGTCCATGTGTCTGGCCTCAACAAGGGCGGTATGGACATGTTCATGGACAACCTTCCCGGCTTCCCCGACAACATCCGACCCAGCTCAACGGGCGGCTACTGGCTGGCCATGGGAAGCATCAGGCCCAACCCAGGTTTCTCCATGCTGGACTTCCTGGCTCAGAGGCCCTGGATCAAGAAACTTGCCTTCAAGGTAGATCCATTCTTTTATTGAGAGATTGTGGTAGGATTAAATCAGAAACTGGGATGAAGAGTCAGGGGAGACATTGCAGAAAAGCCATGGATTAGAACCAACGGCGCTGCTCGACCTGTGGTCTGGGGGCACGCTCTCTAACTACTCTGCCACCGCACGCCCCTACCTTGGATTTTTTGATTGATTGGTTGAATTTATTTTGGCCCTGAAACGCAGAACGTAGAGGATGTAATGGTTTTGCGTGGGCCACCGTCACCCTCTCGTGACGGTGACTACCACAGAGTGGTAGTCCTTGTTGGTTCACTGACTTGTGATGTCATATTGCAGCTGAGTGGTCGGGTATTGAGCAAGGGACTGTCCATAACAACAGCAATGCTACTTGGTGCTAGCATGGGTCAAGAATGAATTATACTCCTAGTGCCTTTCGGGGATATCCCTTTAGCATTCAGCACCGACTGCATTCCTCTAGTTTTGGATGTTGGCATATGAACATATCCCACATGGGAAAAAAGTCACATTTCAAGTGGTACAGCAATGGGCCAATCCAGACGTCCTCTGGGGTGAATCCTATAAAACTAGCGCAAAACAGACAATCTGTCCTGCCTCTGAATGATATCCCAATATTGTATGTCCCCTAAGTTCTGAGACTGATCCGATAACCGATACCAAGTGATACGTATTGGGGCTGGGTATCGATTTTAATTTTCTGAATCGATTCGATTTCAAGTCATAAAGTCACGATTCCGATTTTCTTTAGGCATTACTTGATTGGCTTTAATATAAATACTGTCCCGCAGACAAAAGAGCCCCATGTGTATTACTAATTGTATCTGTGTATGTCCAAGAGGGCCACACAGAGAGAAGAGTAAAGAATCTGACTATTTATTTTATCTAAAAATAAAAAAGTGAAATGCAAGTCAACACCACTGCTTTTAGTTTCTTTACTTGCATATGACCCATGGCAGTGTGGGGGATCAAAAACAAGACAAAACGTTGATTCACATACTATTGAATCCATTCATTACATTTACATTCATTACAGCGTGATTTTATATTGATTTTCGATTTTTGAAACCGGCCCTAATACATATGGCTTACAGTAAAATCTAAAAGATATGCAATCATATAATCAGGATCCTGCATTGTAGTCCCAACATACATTTTGGATGGACATGTAAAAAAGATAAAAAAGGATGTATGAACAAAATATTTCTTTTGTATACTTGGATGGGTATGTATAATTACTTATTTAGCCAATTCTTCACAACTGAATCAGTCAGTATTTCTGAATGAATACATGTTACTTTTAGACATTTTAAATATATATATATAAACGTATAATATTAGCATTATTTTAGTAAAGGCCTCTAAAGAGAGTAATGCAATGAAAATGAAACCTGCTAAAAAATCCACATGTGGCCTTTAAGTGCATTGCAGTACAAATGAAAGTGCCATCTTTTTTACAGATATTATAAATTCAATTATTTTCATCTATTGGCTGGTCAATGTTAACCAGATCAATTTTAGGATATTGTTGCCTGGGCCAACAATATCCTAAAATCTTCTCCTGGGCCTCTTGAGAAAATGTAATGAACATTTTTCCATCACTTTGAGTCATTTTTTTCACAAACATACCATCAAACTAGCAAAGAAAGATATGCAACGAAAGCATTAGCTGAGGTAATAAAAGAATGATTGAATGATGAAGTGCATGTAATCATCTAGTCTAGGTAAATGTAACTAATCTTGATAACAGTTGATAGTTACCTGCGCCGAGCAGGTTGTGTTTTCGGTCACGTTGGTTTGTCAGCAGGATAACTGAAAAAGTTGTGCACGGATCTGGATGAAATGTTCTACAGTTGTTGGAAATGACAAACGGAACAATTGATAACATTTTGGTACATTTCTGTAGCCTATAAATAACATAATAGCGTCTAGTTTGACTACGGTTATGTGCTTACAAACTGCAGCACTTAGCTCCACTCTACTGCATGGGACTAACAGCTCTGATAGTGTAGTGGTTAGCCCTACGGTCTGACAAGCTAGAGACCTGGGTTCGCATCCCACGTCTGGCAGGTCACGAAAATATAAATTCTTATAACTATAATTCCACATATCACCAAGAGTGTGCTCGTGTACCACTGGTGATTCCATTTTGGTGCATTTCTGTAGCCTATAAGTAGCATAATAGCGTCGACATGTTTTGGCATCAGTGACCCCATGGCCTTGGCGCAGGTTTGCACTCTCTGAGTGCTTCTAGTTTGATAGCTAATTATAAGGGGATGGCAGCTACTTTTTTGTAATCTGTTTACTGTAATCCGAATATGTGTAATTTGTTACTATCCAACTTTGCAAATGCATATTGTAGCTACATGCTAGTTGTTGACAATCTGTACAAATCCTGTAATTCAATCCTTCCTCATCAACCCCCAGGTATTCAGTCAACAGGTGATGCTGAAGCTGGCCCCGCCGTATAGTCTGGTGGTGGAGGTGGACGAGAGCGGTGCGTGCCGGCGTTCTTTCCACGACCCAAAAGGACTGGTGGCCGCCTACATCAGCGAGGCTCACGAACACGATGGACACCTCTACCTCGGCTCCTTCCGTTCTCCTTACATTGCCAAGTTGCCGCTGACTTAATGGAGGGTGTTTTTTTAAGGGCTTAGCGGTTCTGTGTTGTTTGTAAACGATCACCTTCAAAGAGACAGCTTGAAACATAGGAAGCGCTTCACTTCCCCAATTGTTCCTCATAAAAATAATGTGAAACGACGTACTGTTCGGAACAATGGCCGAGTTCGAATAGACAACCTTCACCAGTTTCATGCCATAAGAATCTTGAGCAATGTCTTCAGGAGAAGCCTTAGACCTCTTTGAATATGCAAGGGTGCACCCCCATTCCTCCGAAATTGACATTCATTCATTCATTAAATGGTCATTTTCCTTCCTTGGTGGAGTGCATTCATGTGCCCTACGCCCTCTGCCTAACGGAGCTACTTGCAGGCATTTTCTTATTAGTAGGACTAGCCGGGCAGTTGACATTCATGACATTCAGAAGATTATGTCGGCAGGGGAAGCGAATCGGCAACAGCACACTGTTGATGCGTATCCACCACAGCACAGCAGTTTGTGCATTGGTCAATAATTAATTTTCAGCTCCACACACAAATACATGTATATCATAGTAACCACGCCTTTCTGCAACCGACCGCTCAAGTCTTTTCCTGTCTCACTCAGCAAGCTGTGTTCCCAGCGTGCTGCTGCATATTGGACCTAGAAGTATGCAGCCGGCGCCGACTGATAAATGGACATCCCTGAAACGCATTAATGTTATAATATTGTAGGAATTGTGACAGCCCAGACTTCACCAAACAAAAAAATGATGAGATTTTGAAGGCAAACACTTTCAAGATGGCCAGTTTGTTGGCGCGCGGTGGCCGAGCGGGTAGAGAGCGCATCCCCCAGACCACAGGTCGAGCAGTGCCGTGTATTCTCACAACACCGGCTTTTCTGCCATGTCTCCCACTGACTATTCATCCCGGCTTCTGATTTAATCCTGTCACTGTCTCTCAAATGATAAAATGAAAAACGGTGCTTGCGGACAAAAAAAACATCTCATCAGTTCATGAATCTATCCTACGGCATTAACGCACCGAATCTGGGACAAATCCATCCGGTCAGAAGTTATGGATCAAACAAAACCATGTTGAATTCAGCCATCTCGAGAGTTGTGCATTAACGCACTGAAGTTAGCTCAATAACGTAAAGGATCTGCCATGGACGCCGCAGCGCATGCAAAGCCATTACATCCCCTACCCTCCGTGTTTCAGGTGCATAATGAGCCGTCAGATTTACCTTCTTCACACTTGAGGAGTCAAGAAAATGACCCTTAAATATACTCCAAATCCAAGGAATGAACAGAAATCCTTAGACATTTCTTTTTAAGCTCCATTCACCTGCGTTTCGGGAAAATTTAACTTTACTGACATCTAGTGCCATTGCACACCTTAGCAGAAAGTCTGTTGAATAGGTGGCGGAAGTGAAACATTTTTCCCAGTTCACAAAGCAAACTCTTTGGATGTCATCGCTTACTAGCATGGTCACTGAAAACTGGAAGGCATTGCCACTTTATTAC
>OMKY01086978.1:0-11335 GCA_900302395.1 Bregmaceros cantori | reverse complement strand
ATTTTTTTTTACTTTGTACTTTGTACTTTATACTTTCAAAAATACTATTGAGTACATTTTAGAGCCTGTACTTTTTACTCAAAAAGTATTTTTGGAAGTAAAAAGTACAGGCTCTAAAAATACTTTTGAGTAATTTTTAGAGCCTGTACTTTTTACTAAAAATACTTTGAGTATGTTTCTGAGCTTGTACTTTTAACTCTACTCGAGTACATATTTGGATCAGTACTTTGTAGGCGTACTCAAGTTGTTTTTTTCACAGATGTACTTTTAGTACTTGTACTACTTTGACTTAAGTAAGAAATGTGGGTACTGTTACCATCTCTGGTAGTTGGTGTCCACTGTCCAGTAAGTGTATGCTATGGTTCTGTTCTTCTTGAGTGTCGAGTGTGGAAGTTGAGTGTTGTTCCTCAGTGCAGCCACGAGGGGGCGGTGCTGCGTTGTAATTTAGCGCCGTTGGTAACTTCTGGAAAATGTTGGTAATTTTTAAACAAAATGCTAAAAAACACAAATAAATAATAATAAGCAAGCGCAAGTATGGTGGCTTGTCCCAATATAAACTACTAACCAGAGTGTAGCTGAGAATATTTATCTCTTGAACAACGACCAGCATTTCCAATAGTTTAGGTTTGTCACCTGAACCTTGTATTTAAGTCTAGTCTACTAAAGGCCGTAATGTGAACCCCGTTTCCGTTTTGGTTCGCGCCACAGTCTCCAAACTACGCGCCCGTTAGATTAAAAACAGAAAAAGTTAAGTAAAAATTACCATGACCGCCTCGAAATCCAGCACCTTTTGTGAACCGAGGCGATTTATGAAGAAACGTTTCCACCATTATGGTAAAGTTACAAGACATCACGTGACTGCTCTAAACCAATCACGCAACCGATTTACAATACAGTGAATAAAATGCTTTATTCCTTCATTCATGTCATTGGCCAATTAATGCAAACAATTAGAATAACCAGGTTTGGGAGAGGTAACTTTTGGATTATGTTTGAGAAATGTTTTATTTCTAATATTATATGTATCTCATTTGCTTTGCATTGCAGGTGGCCAACTCATAATATAGTAAGAAATCATCCTGCATTAAATAAATGAAGAACTTTCAAAAACACATTACATGATTCGCTGCTGGTTTTATTAAGACTTTTTAAAGTAACCCAGTAAAGGATTACTTTTAAGACAGCTTTAATCAAATAATTTCTACCAACAACTGCAGTGTATGGAAACTGATTTGCTAGAAATAATTGTAGCCGAGTAGTTAATGAAACAGGAGAGACGGGACCTGGGCTTGAGGCACACACGACCGACATCCGGTCAGGTGAGGGCAGGACCCACACAAAATATAATAATACAATAAAATAATAATAAGGCTCATTTAGTTGGTTACAATTATTTTACAAAAAGATGACATGAGATATTGAAATGTTGAAGTCTTCAACAGCATAATTTATGTATAGATTTTATTATATGTGCACCATAAACAATGGAGTAAATGCTTTTGGTTGATGATACAGAGATTTTTTTTTAGGAGTCCGCGAGTTGCTTTGGGCTGGGAAAGGGGGTCCTTGGGATGAAAAAGGTTGGGAGCCCCTGGCGTAGACTGTGCGATTTTTTTCGTTCGTGTCAAAAGTTGCTGGTCACACTGTGCGAGTGAATCGCAAGGGTTAAAAGTTCGCAGCTCACGACTCACCCTCTCACACGGTCGGGTGCGATCTGACTGCTGCCACTACCCAACACGTCGGACACGATCGGACTGTTGTACGTAAGTGAATCAATGTGTCAAATCTCCAATGAGAACAGGGGGTAGTTATCTTCATTCTTTTAATTCAGCCGAGCGCTTTTTAATTCATGGCGCAGACACATTTTCCACCTGCTGGACGACTGGCATCGTGACACCTTGGAATGACAAGGCTATGCACTGAACTTTCAAACGCTTCACAATAAATTATAAGGAATGTATAAACCTGTAAATATTAAGAAATTTAAAATATGTTTATTGAGGTTTTTCGCGGTGAGGTACCTCTATTCAATTACCTGTGTGTCTAATGACAGGGTTAGGGTTAGGTTTAGGGTTAACCCGTAATGCTGCGGTGAGTAAACGACTTTGTGACGAAACGACCCGTATCTGATTGATTACTTCATTGTCTTAAATAGGTTTGTTGCACGGTGATGTCATGGTGATGAGCATATTGCATAACATTGTCCGTTTAAAAGTCTTCTATTATTGTTTCATCGTGGTAATATGCTATCAATCGCCAGGAGATGGCAGCCTAACTACATCCATTGTATTTGTCCCTATATAATGAACATGAAGTGGTAAGGTATGCATATACTTCACCGTACGTGATACCACCAAAATGTCTGCCGCCGCCAAGCCCTGACGTCAGCCCTATTGATAACTTAATTTTCTTAAATTGCTCCATGCTTCATTTTTTTTTCAAATGCACACACACACTGACACACATACCTACACACCTTCTTACACACACACACACACACAGAGGCAGCCGCTAACCAGACCCTCTCAGACCCCACGCGGGGCAGCACATAGGCCAGCTATATGGATTAATAGGTGTAGTTACGTCAGGGCCCGGGGCCTCTCCATCCACCTTAATAGAGCCCATCCATTCAATGTCACTTTATGGCCGCTGATAGAAGCCGCGGGCAGTGGGTGCGTGTGTGTGGGTGTGAGAGAGAGCCGTACACGAGAACTCTCACATACACTTTTGTTTCGTTTAAAACCAAATACGTTATGCCGAGCGCCAGCCATTCGTCTTGGTGTGGAGAGAGCGAGCGGACAACCTTTCCATGCTTCTTCTCCCACCCCCAGCACCCCCCACCTCCCTCGCTGCTGCCTGCTGGCCCAGACAAATATCTTCATCCCTTTGGTCTCTGGGAAGAAAGGTTACTTCTTAAAAGTAATCCCTTACAATAGGGTTGTTGCATGTGATGTCTGGCTTGGCGGAGGCAGATAATATTTTGGTGGTATCGCGTGTGGTGAAGTATACGTATACGTATGGTTAAGTGATATACCTTACCACTTCACATCCATTATATAGGGGCAAATACATACTTAACAGCCGTTGCTGTTGAGTGCACTACAAGTGAGTGCACTATATGGGGGGTAGGGAGTTGGGGATAGGGAGCGATTTCGGACACATCCATAATATCTGCCGCTGCCAAGCCGCGACGGCACCGCGCAACAGCCCTTTTACAAGGTACTCATTAAAAAACGTAATCCAATTACCACATTTACCAAAATGGATTACATTCCATTACTTTTAAATGCAACCCCAATTCCTCAAACCAACAATTCCATGATTACTTATTCAGTTTTCATGCAAAATTGAGCTCTATAAATATCAGTGCTGTGTCATATGACAGAGAGTGTGGTCCTATATAAAGGGGTGGGGGGTATAGAGTAAATGGAGTAGTGAGATTATGTTACTGATTACAATTTTAAATGAGTAACTTGTAACTGTATGGGACTACTAAAACGAATGGAAAAAGTTACCATTGCAAATGGTCATCTGTGTTGAGCACAGAAACATGAAGACAGAGATCCAGTGGAATATTTATAGAAAGCAAAAAGATAGAAGGTGAAAAAGAAAGAAAAAAGTGTGATAGAGTGGTGGTGGATGAAAGAGATCCAACAAGGAACAGACACCAAGAGATGGAGATGGAGAGGGAGAGAGAGATGAAGAGAGAGATAGATAAAGAGAGAAATGAGAGGGAGAGAGATGAAGAGAGGGAGAGAGAGCGAGATGAAGAGAGAGAGAGAGAGATGAAGAGAGAGGGGGAGAGAGAGATGAAGAGAGAGAGAGAGGAGAGAGAGAGAGAAGAGAGAGAGAGAGATGAAGAGAGAGAGAGAGAGGGAGAGAGAGGGGGAGAGAGAGAGATGAAGAGAGAGAGAGAGAGAGAGAGAGACAATGCACAAGAGTCATCCTGTGTTAATCTGTCGCTTCATCATCAGCGCTTCTATCCGTCAACGTCAGGGTTAGCGGCATCCCCGAAGGCGACGTGGCGGCAGCAGGGCGAGTGAGCGATAGAGGTACGCAGCAAAGAGCACAGGATAGACAGAACGGGCGGGCGTAGGTTGTGGCGTTTGTCATCTGCGGCATCGCTCAGGGCGGACGAGGCGATGATGGAAACCAGGCGATGGGAAAGGTGGAAGCGCAGAGGTGGGTACAGCACGGTAAAAAGGTGGGAGGGTCATATCCAGACAAGAGAGGGAAACAAATGTGTGTAAAGACAGGAAGAGAAACAAAAAAAACGTGGGGGTATGTGGACCTTGCACAATAAAAGGCCGGACACACTGTCTCCGTCGGCTTCTTTTACCTTCCACTAAATTGCTGGAGGCAGGGGTTTTGTTTGGCCGATTTGGGAGTCATGACAAATCAGAGTTGCAGATCCCATCGAAATAAAATAACTCTTAAGGACACCGCACCTAACACGACCCCATTCATGTTAGTGGCGCTGTGTCTACCACAGCGTCCGCAGTGTCGCAAGTTCGACTACGTTCGTCGACTTGTCTGCAATGTCTACCCCCGATCTCTTCAACCCAGTTTCCCACTAATCCTATCCAATAAAGATGGAAAAACGGCGCTGAAGCCGGAAAAAATAACTTTAAACAATAAATAAATAAAATAACTACTCTGACTGCCTTCACTCAAACCGATAATGGCAACAATCAGAAGCGGAGCAATATCCCCAAAACTCACGTTTTGGGGATATTGCTTTAGCAGTCGGCATCGACTGCATACCTCTAGTTCCTTTATACTTGTATATGTCCCTTATACAAGGGAAATGTGATAACACTACATTGACAGATGATAAGATTACTTTAAAATGCTATCATTGTGTTTCTTTAAAATGATATCCCATGTAGTCCGTTGCTCCCCATCATCAATTCTTGCAAGGCATTATACAATGACTGAATTCTTTTCACACAGTACAATTTATCTACTGCCGGCTCCTGTTGTGCGCCAGTAAGGGAGAGACGGACGCAGCGGCAGTCACCCACAAGCACTGTCAAGGACAAGTCGAGAGCGAATGCTTTAAAAAAAAAAAACACGAAGAACAATGAAGACTTTCTACATTCAATTTTTCTTCCTCTCATTCCTGTCCTCTCCTCCAACATTGTTAACACCAAAGTGATGGCACTTTACAAAGTTCCTCCAAGGTCGAAACACAGTCGACAAAGTACAAAAGAAGTGGCATCCATAGGCAGAGACCACCTCGGCCGGAATGGGAAAATATTTTTTAACCAAGACCAAGCCACCACCATCAAGGGGAAACTAATTAACTCCTGTAGTAGTGCTTTTCAAAATTTGGCACGTCCCATTTCCAGGGTTTTTTCAAGACCCGTGCAAAATTAAGTTCTGTGTTCTTGTCAACAAAACGCATGGCAAAGGAAACTGCAGACTCTCCTTTATTATCAGAAAGAAAACGCTCGTTTCTACCTGTTTCCATTCTTTAGTTATTTTCTCCAGAACAGGGGTGGTTATCACTAAACCCTGCTGTTTTCTCACAAGATCCTGAGAAAATGTGGGTGCTGTGCCGACGTTGGCAAGTGGCAGTATACGCCATCACTGCTGTTCACTTTAGGCGGAGTATGGCTCTCTGGCAGTCAGAGGTACTGCACCCAATCTATTAAAAAAGTGGTTTTCCTGTCAACACCTCGTTGTACCGACGCCCCTTTCTTCCGACTGAAAGATGAAAAGTGTGAATCCAAAAAACGATCTGCTTATTTTGTTAGGGTCCCTTCAAAACCCTAACCATAGCCCTAACCCTTCAGAACCCTAACCCCTAAACCTAACTAACCCCTAACCTAACTCTAACCTAACCCTAACAAAACAATCAAATCGTTTTTGTGATTCGAACTTTACATCATGGCAAACAATCCGCCAAAATCACCGCCGGAATTGCGGGCTGTCGGAACAAAACGGCATCACAGTTTTCCTTCAAGTGTAAATGAATGAGTGTCTTTTTCTAACATTGCATGCTGTTCTTGGCAATAAATAAACCTGTGAAGAGGTCGTCGATGGCAATGTAGTTAAAGACACTGAATCTGAAGACGGCCCCCATTCATAGAAATGGTGCTGTGGTTTAGATCGAGTTCTCCACCCCACCCCGCCCTTCCGGCTTTTCTGCGATGTCTACCCCCATCTCTTTTCTTTTTCCACTTTAGTTTTTCAGACAAAAACACTGTTTTTCTTTCTTGATATAGATAGTGGCAGGATTAAATCGGAAACTGGTATGAAGAGTCATGGGGAGACATCGCAGAAAAGCCGGAGAGGGTGTGCGAACCTGCGGCGCTGCTCGGTCTCTAACCACTCTGCCACCGCGCACCCCCTACCCCCTATCTCTTTAACCTCGTTTCCGACTAATCCTCGGCACTCATGCCGGAAAAAATAACTTAACAAATGAATAAAGAAATCTATGAAAACCATTACACATAGAAGATCCACGCGCCGTGCAGTCAAATTCTGTCAAAATATACAATCTCCGTTACAGCGACTGGCCTTCGACCCCCACCCTTTCCTCCTGATGAACGCTGCTCGGCGGAGGTCTCTCCCGGTGGCAAGCGAGTAAGCGGCAACAAGCGACGGTTAAAAAAAAGCAACCTTATTTATTCCTCTTTCCTTCATCATTTCTCCGACCACAGGAGAGATTTTCCCTTTGGTTCGCACTGTTGATGTAGTTAACCTATAGCCAACGGTCATGCCAGCGAACTGCTCCACCCACGCACGGCGCTGTATAGATTCATTAAAAAGGAAGACGCTAAAGAAAGTCTGGCAGAAACACTCACACAACAACCCAAGCCCCCTCCTGTGTTCATTGTGGTAGACTACAAAATAACACAATTAATTCTTTCAGTGCCCCAGATGCTGGCAGACCTCCTACATAATACACACACCAAGATAAATTCTTATGTATTTTTTATTTTTATTTTTTACTGTGGGACAGAGCTTTCCCCTTTTTTGCCAAAAAATATACCAACAAACAGATTTCTTGAATGAGAGAAATAATGAACAAACCTGTTGAAAAGAAATGAACAAAAACAAATGACAAATGCACACAACACAACGACCGTTCACACACATACAAACACACCAAACATTTAATGGAATACATGTTCTCCCCGTGCATGCGTTTCCTCCGGGCACTCCGGTTTCCCCTACCACCAAAAACATGTTCTAGTTAACATGCTCCATTCAGTGCACCTGGCTAAGGCACTGGCTCAGAATCTGTAGTTGGCCCCCAGGCACTGCGCACGCGGCTGCACACCACTCCTCAGGAATGGGTTAAATGCCTGCTCCGCCCCGGCACAGGTAATATTAAAAGATTTGTATCCATAGGGCAAAGCTATGCTAACAAAGTAGGGTGGATTGCCCTAATGTGGGCCATTTTCTGCAGCTTCCTAATGTGGGAGAATCATTAGCTTAACACCGTGGAGTCTGAGGCCTCTCAGCCTCGCAACACCTTGGCTGTTTTCAAAGTGACACATATGTTTGTATTCTGAAAAGCCTAACAAAAGAGAATATGACTGAAAAGTGAATGTGATACAAAGGATTTATTTAAATTGAGTGTAAACACAACTGTACACAAAAACATTTTTTCGAGGTCTTCAAACAGTGCAAGAAAACACACTTCAAATATATCTATCAAAGACTTTTAACCGTATAAACAAACCCCCCCGCTGATTCCAGGGGGCTAAGGTGGAACAGTGAAATGTAGTGTTGAACAGTTGAACTTAATGTTAGACACATTACCACAGTTTGCTTTTACCATAGTTTCACTGACATTCATTAGTTTAAAGAGGAGCCAGAGCCTCTGGAGCTTAGAGCTTACCACATTAGGCATCGGCCCACTTTAGGGCAATCCACCCTTCGGCCGCACGCAGAGTGAGCACACACACAGAGGCAAGTTATGTATGTATCTAGTCTACCAACACATGATCAGAGAAAAACAAGATTTCAGTATGCATTTTCCCCTGCTGTTTCCCTTTTACTGTACCACGCAAGCAATGTCTCCCTATTGTTTCGCAACAGGCCGCTGCCTCTGAGCGAAGAAACGGGACTTCGCACTCGCTGCTCAAGAGTCAATTTGGTAAAATGGATCCCAGCCCCCAAGATCGGACCGGGGTCACATCCGCTGGTATTTGTGTTGGAGTGGAGCACTCCCAAGGACCTCAACGCCGGCTTAAATTCCACTGATGAGATTGTCAATAAGAGGAGAGGACAGGCCCGGACAGGGGACCTGCAGACTTCGATTGACCACAGGCCGGTGTGCCAGCTGCCTCAGTGCATTCTGGGAAGAGTGTGCGTGGGTAAAATACTGTGTCAGCCCCCAAGAGTTATTAAGGATATCTAGGATGCGGCTGAACTGTCGCGCATCGAGCCATACTGATCAATGGTTAAACTAGTCTCGGTTCCCAGAAGCTCCTCAGTCTGGAAAACTGATGGAAGTTGGCTGCGCTCCATCAAAAAATAAAATAAAACATCCCAAACTATATATTTTCAACTAGGCCTATGCAGTCGTCTCCGACTAATAAGGTATATCCCTGAAATGTGACAGAACCATCAAACATGAACCCCAGAAATATTGTGGGGCCATGCTGATTCAAATTGTGATGTGACAGCGGCCCTCAGTCATAGGCAAAATATAAGTTGCCGGAGTTAGTTTTGGTGATTCTGCGCTTCTTTGGAAAGAGGACCAAGGCTCTGCGTGCTGGGAACATAACACCCACAACAGTGTGATAGTTATTAGCTGTGTCCGAAATCACTCCCTATTCCCTATATAGTGCACTATATGGGGCGCACGCCATTTTGTAGGGGTGTCCGAATTTTCCATGTACCCTATATAGTGCACTGAAATCCCACAATGCACCGCCAAAAAGTAGTGAGCACCGGATGTACCCTAGATGAAGAAATATAACCCATAATGCATTGCGAGACGTTTCAAAGATGACCTAAACTTTAAAAAAAATGGCACGGCGCGAGTAAATATCACCCGACTGCGGCAAATCGTTATAAATGTAAGTACTGACTTTTTTGATGATTGTTGAATTTTAGAATTATATTTTTTGTAATTATATTTTATAATAATTTTGACGGCGGCAACTCTAGTGTCCGAAATCTCGGCCGTTGCTGTTGAGTGCACAGTTATTTCATACAACAAAAAATATAACAACAAACTAAAGAATCAAGTGCAACAAAAACATACTTTGTTGGCCCATGAACACCCAAAAAGGAGTGGGGTTCTGCTGGTTGCTGTCTGGCCACTCCTCTACTGCATGCCTGCCTGCGGCAGCTCACACTATTTCAGAATCAGATTTCTTTACTGACATGCACAAGCACAGGTGACAGTTCATGATAACTAGGGGGCGTGGCCTATCAATTATTAACAACAGCAAATTGGCACTCCCTTCTCATGGAAACAAAATGATATTAAATTGTATTCATTATTGAAATGAAATAAATTACTGCAGCACATGTAGTCTGGCAAGCAGCTTCTTACAAGTTATAAATCAGAATGCCAGTTTGCATAAGATAATCATTTATGGTCACTTCAAGAGAGAAATTCTGAGTGGACATGGGAGAACGCAATTCACAATTAATCACACATTCATAGATCAAGCACAGCAAAAAACAACAAGGAAACAAATTATAAAAACATATAAAAAACATAAAAGAAATAATAAAAACGTAAAGAACCATTGTTAGTAGGCATAGCCTTGAGGAAGGGCTCATAAACATATTAACAAATGTAAAAGCCTACCTACCATTTAATAGTTCTATTGACCAGATTAGAGGAAGGTCAGCATAGCGACGGCCATCTACCCAAAGAGTAATTTTCGGAGTTATCCGCAGGTGAACAACCAGTCACGTAAAGTACACGGCAGGCGTAATTAAGGAATTTAATATCAATCGTGATCATGTGATCATCCCGGTCCCCTGGGAGGCTGATGTGTTGAGCCAGCTTGTCAGAGACTAGTGTTAATTCTCTCCCACAGGGAAAAACGTGTGGGAGTGTGTACAGCTCACACATCAGCTTACACAGGGCTAGGATCATGATATCTCACTATCTCTGCTTGTAGCAGAATGTGCACCAACATGGCTCATCCTTCTCCAGAGTAGCCTGTCAGGCTCCAAGCAGGCTTTAAATAAAAAAGAAAAAAAAGTGTCAATCAAATTAAGTTATCAAATCACAGAGCAGAAGGTTTGATAAGGGGCATGGAGGCCTTCGTCTCGATTGGAACAAGACCCGTCTTAACGGGCCGTTGATTGTACCGCCCAAATTTGGGTGACAATCTGATTTGTCTAAACTATCCAATATCCAATCCAGCCTTTTTTTGTTTAGAGTCCTGACCATACGTTTTTCTTTTCGGTCACATATATTTGTCTATGACCAACATTATTCCAAAAGTTATGGAGAGAGAGTAATGAAATTGGGGGGTGCGATGGCAGAGTGGTTATGTCGCCCCTCAACTTTTCATCCCAGTTTCCGAGCTAATCCTGTCGCTATAGCTCTCAATAAAGAATTTAAAAAAAAATAAAAATAAAGATTGTAAATAAATGATCAGAGGTGGCTCGCAATCCCTTTCCAGATCATCCGAAAGCTCACACTAGACACCAGGGTATCAGATCAAATAGCAACTGAACAGTTCCACTACTAAATAGTAGTCAAGCTATTAGGGTTTGCTAAACACAACTTGTCTATTTGGACGCAGTCTACAAGTAGTTTGTGTTGGGGGTTACCATTTAAGTCTGCTTAAATGCTCGGTGAGCATTGCAGACAATTAAATGTTAAATATAATAATTGTTTTTTTTTTTTCATAAAAGTAATAAAAAAGTAATAAAAGTAGTAGAAGAAGAACGTTCCAGAAATATATATGGGGCGATTGCTTTAAGACTGCAAGGGAAGCCCAGCTTCCCCTAACATATCAGAAAAATAAATGGTCAAATTTACTGTGTCTGTTGTGTGTCTATGTCATTGACTAAATGTGTGCTACAATGCGCTATTTATTATTTATTTTTTTATCACTAACTGATGCAACTTTATTCCCGTTTTGAAATCATTCTCTCCGTAGCGCTCTGTGTCAGCGCTGGAGGAGTGGGTTGTAACCAGCTCAGCTGAGCTGCTGAACACATACGGTGAAATGTATACATGATATGCTTTGACACGCCCCCGGACTGCGCTACGTCAATAGGGCTTCAACGGGAAAGCATGATATGGTACGCTGAATGTAAAACAGACACGTTGAAATTGCACCGCGATTGGTTTAACAGCCGAATTTTGTCCCCGCCCGGACGCCCGGCTTTTGGCATT
>OMKY01086969.1:0-10000 GCA_900302395.1 Bregmaceros cantori | reverse complement strand
TACAAAGACTTTGGAGTGTGGTCGGCCTTTATTTTCTGGTGTCCGGCAGCATGCCAAACGTTAAAGGTTCCTCTGTTGATGGAGCTGTTCTGTTTGTCTTTTCAGGGAACGTTGAGCCGTTCCGAGTGGGAAGCAACAAGTAAGAATCTTTTTTTTCTACCAGCATGTGTCCTAAACATGTAACATTATAATTTTGTTCTGTCTCTGTGACGCAGTCTGTAAGACACGTATGGCGCTTTCATACTGAAATATGTGTTGGCAAAGCTTGGCCTCACGCAACCACTGAAAATGGAAGCAGCTAAAAATCTCCACTTTTGATTTTGTGCAACCAAACTTTGGTCATGTGACAACTTGCACACTGGATTTAAATATAATTTAATAGGTAATGTGAAAGTGATTAGTTGCTTCCATCTTCACCCCGTTTGGGTCCAAAAAGCCCACCTATGATAACAAAAGTACTGCTGCTTGCAGAGTGAGTGCATGTACACAGGCAAGGTGAGCTTCGAGAATTGATTTCCTTAATCAATCAGATTTGATATCTATTTACACATTGATCGATTGTCACTTTAAAATACTTTCCCATAGACAAATCAGCCTCGGGTATATTTATTATTGTATCTGTGTTAGAGGTAGTGGTGTAAATAATAAAAATCGATACAAAAATTATATTTTGTATCGATACAACAGCTGACGATACAATGTATCGATACGTACGCAAGAGTATCAATCTTTTTTCTGATCTATTTTTATCCATTTGCTCTTGGACATAATTCCACTCTCATGTCGGGTTACATTAAAAAAAAAATCTAAGAATCGTATCGAATCAAATCATATCGTGGTGAATTATTGAGTATCGAGAAAAAAAATCGAATCGTTGGGTCAGGAAATCGATACTGAATCGTATCGCCATGATGGGTTTGATTTACACCCCTAGTGAGAAGGCCACACAGAGAGAAGAGACAAGAATCTGAATCAAGTATGTATTTTAGGGAGAAAAAAATGTACGATTCAAATCCTTTTGAATCAATTCAATTAATCAATCATTTGAACCCAGCCCTAGTGAGCATGTATCGACAGAACCCAGCCCTGCTGAGCATGTAAAAGCTCATAAGATCAGGGGAGAACATATTTCAGTATGAAATATTTGATGGTTTCCTTTTAAAAAAAAATGGGTTGTGTGCCGAAACTGTTGGCTAACCCCGGGTTTCCACTGGTGGCGCATAACATTTTCAGCGCAGGTCGAGGGGGCGGGGGGCATTTTATTCCGTGATGCACGGGCGTGCTGAGCAATTGGATCGATGGACCGACCGTGCGCTGCCACAGTCGACGACAACTTCATGGAGCAAAAATATGATCGCACCGACCATGGGCACGTGTGTGTGTCTGCGTCCGCGCAGCTCTGAGAATTGCGCCCATATGCATTCGTCATTTTCCTGCTTGCACTCCGGTTTCCTCAACCACCAAGAAAAAAAAATGTTCTGCTCCAGTCAGTGCCCCGGGCCAAGGCACTGGCTCAGAATCTGAAGTTGGCCCCCGGGCGCTGCTCCGCGGCTGCACACCACTTCTTAATAGAAATAATTTCACTGTACATGTATGTATGTATGTGAGACTAAATAAAGTACCTTTACCTTTTTATATATTAACAAATAAAAGCGAGAGCGATGGCGGTCTCACAAACGGTTCATGTGTTTTTAAAGTCACGTGCCGACAGACACGGGACCGCACCACACATTTCAAATGTACGCGTGCACACACAAATATGCAGGTTTATTATTATTATTATTATTATTGTTATTATTATTTTACAAATGATCTGCCGTGAAAAGCGAAAGTGACGTATCTGCCACTCCTCTGGGCAACGTCAACTATCGCGCAAACTGTCCTGCAGAGCTCGGCACACTGTGTCGAGGCATTGGGGTTTTTGCCAATGCAAACGCGGCCTTTAATGCAGCTTCGTGAACGCAATTGCGCTGCATGCCATGCGTCATCAGTGGAAACCCGGCGTAAAGGAGGTGGTTTGCTTGGTCATGTAAGAAAAATGATCTCAATATACATTGTTATAATGTACACTTTTGGGACAGCAGCTGTGCGGAGTTGACGTGGTGTTGATCTTGCTGTCCATCTCTCTTGTAGGTATCTACTTGGTGTTTGTCTTCCAGAAGACCTCCTAGTACAGATTCCAGCTGGCACTGGTCGTGGTGTTGCATGTTTGTCTTTTTTTTTTTTTTTTTTTTTTTTTTTTTTTTTAATAAAGTTGAAGTAGGGGAACTCCTTCTCACTTCTGTTGTCTGAAATTGTTCACAACATATTAACATTCACTTGTTTCCTTGGTGCCTTTTATGAGCATAGAAATCTTAACAAAAAAAAAAACAATACTACCTTCCATCCATCCTGGCAAGCCAGAGCCAACGGATCGTCCACGCATCGCACATCGCTAGACATTGCATTGAGTCTGGGCAAATCTGGCAGATGTCGCCTGTATACGGGCTGACCAATTGAGACGTCGTAGTTTTGTATCGGCGACGCGAAACATGGGCGGAGTTTGGTTGTCACGCCTCCAAACCGCTTGTCTCACCTACTGCGCTGTGACTGGATAACACAATTTTGAGTGACACTTTTTTGACACATTTTTCGACCACGGTTTTACCAGTCCATAGTCTGTGTACCAGCCCCAATGATCGTTGTAATTGTGTGCGATGCGTGGACGATTCGTTGGTTCTGGCTCGACAGGCTCGGCCTGCAAGTTGCCCACGCTTGGATGTTAAAGGCCTATTTATACCCTCCGTTAGTAACGGAAACGGACGCTTCCATCCGCTTCCGTAGGTTGTTTCAGCCGTCAGTTTGTCCGTAGGCAATCTGTTGAGCTCCGGGGAAACGGACAATATCACAAGAAACGCGACTCAGCACCGCCCTCTGGGGGATTTCTTGGGTAGCTACGTATACGGACGCAGGTATAAACACAAACGCCGGGAGCAACAGCTGGAATGCACAGGCACATCTCACCCGTCTCCGTAGGTTATAACGGAGCCTTAACTCCCCATCGCTTTCTCCTTCTTCCTCTCCACCTGGCACTGTGCCTCAAAGGATTGTTTTTGAGAGTCCGTTGGGTCTTGTGACATGTTCGTACCATTTATGTTTTTTGATTGGCCAGTAGATCTTTATATGGTCCAATGGCTTGTTTTATTCTGGCTTCCACGGCCATAAATACAAATAACAAAAACCCCATGCTTCCAAGTCGGCGCATCCAAGTCATCGTTTTGGTACAGAATAACATGTGATCAGATCTGAGCAAATGGGTTCGCTGAGTTAACTCGGACGAGCCGACTTGGAGTTAATTGGACGGCCGAATCACGCCCGAATAGCTACGCCAGAGTTAAGCGGTGTAAAGAGCCGACATTGGCCTGTATTATGGGGGACAGCCATTAGGCGTTGCTGCGCATTACCTGGGGCGAATACAGCTCCGTCACTCCTGTCGTCCCATTCAATTCTATGAGTTACAAGAACGAACAATGTATTCAGGAAAAAAAATGTTCTGTGCCAATGTTCTGCAATGAATTGTACAAAATGATCAGGTGACCATCACTACCTCATTTCACTGATTTCCGCCAGAAAAACAAAGGTATTGAACGTTTGACAATTTTACTATATAAGCCATCATCATTTTTGTATTGGGTTACGGCTACTAATGCAGCCACCGCCCAGTGTAGTAGTGCTAAAATGTATTTAATAATACTTTTTGCAAGTTCACTACAGAAAATGCATGATTCTGAATACTCCATAGTAAAGAGTTTCCTGTAGCTTATTAGCACATTGTATTAGCATTTTATGTAGAAGTTGAGTCCATATGTTATGTAGAAATCTTGGTCCATATTTTATGTTGAAATCGAGTCCATAGACCATATATTTCACCAATACATCATGTATTTCGAGCGGTGTTCACCCCAACCCCCTATTTTTCCCTGGGACTAACTGACCCTCAAACTTTGTATTACTTGTCCCCTCTTTACATATACTTTTGGCTCCGCCTTGTAGACGCAGATCAGCTGACCGCCACCACGTGACTACATCCCCATTTACTAGTAAACAAACATGGCCGCTCGCTCGCGGCTGCACATCCATTACTTGTCATTATTGTTAATATTGTTAGTGTTATTTAATCGCTCCTGTGGTTTCATCGGCTTGCACGACGAGTACACCAGACAGGTCAGTGCAGTGTCTGTGTGATGTACTTAATATTCTAGCGATCACATCCTCATTCTAAAAAGACTTTGTTTCCCTATGCTTTGTTCCCCTCATTTATGCATTTCAAATCAAAATCAAATTAAATCAAACTTTATTTATATAGCACTTTTCATGCAGATCAATTCAAAGTGCTTTACAGCAACACAACGAAGCAAAACAACGAGAATAAATACCCACATACAAATACAAGAGCACACACGCACACAGGCAATGGATTTGTCATTAAAATGATAGACGTGGCTTGGCACCGAGGATAGATTTAGATCGTAGACTGTGATTTTGATATTTATTTTACTTGTCCAATTGTATTTATTTGGGTTTTTTTTTTCTTATTATTATTATTAACAAAATAATAAAAATAAATTTGTCAATTCTTGATAGAACTTGCATTTCTAATTTCTGGTTAATTGTGCAAGTTGATGGTTGTGTGTTGGCTACCTCAAAATATAATAACCTCAGGGAAGGCAATTTGGGGAAGCTTATCATCTTCCGAAAGAGCAATCATTTGTGTGTGTGTGTGTGTGTGTGTCATTTCCTTTATTTTAAGGCATCTGGACAACTACAGTTGTAAAAAAAAATATTTTGAGCGCTCAGAGAAGTTTGCCTGCAGAGCCCTTCTTGTTTTTATATAATCAGCGGGCAAGAGTTTGTTCTACAAAGTGTCAACTTTTTTTTTTTTTTTTTGGCGTAACCGCCATATTCCTATTTTATTGACAGGATTAACTCAAAAGTGGGACAAGGGAGATCGGGGAAGACATTGCAGAAGTGTCAGTGAGGGGAGGAGAACTTGTGACGCTGTCTTACCAACTGCACCACAGTGTGCGTTATTTAAAATTGATGGTGGTAACTTGCGGTGTGCTATTCCACACCCAAATGCTCCCGTGCGGATCTGTGACCCACAAACGCATGTTTTAATAATCAGTGCAGCTCGTTCCATTTCCCCATTCCTTTTGGCATAACTAGCCTGTTGGTCCATGTGACCACTCGGTGAGTAACTTTAAGTCAGATTTTTATTTCATCAATATTTATACAAAATTATGAACGGAGGGGGTGGTGTGATGTGTAACTGGTCACAGACCGACATCTAATGGTTGGATTTTGAACTGGCGTGCTTTTTGTGTGCTCGGACCTCGGTCCAGTACCAGATTCAGCATAGGCAACAATAGGGCACCGGAAGTGACCTTAAGAAGAACGGCGGGACAAAATGACTCCCACCAGTGTTTCGGACGTAAACCTGTCTATAAACTAGGCTACAAATGTAGACATTGCTGAATATGGAAATGTGAGAAGTCGAAAAATAACACATAATCAAATATTTAGATGATGTGGAATTAATGACTTTCAGCGCTATCGTCCGTGTTCTAGTATAGATGAGGCTACCGTTGCAGTTATAGGCTACTACCTGTGGTTAAAACGTTATTATTTGGTACAAGTTCGGGACACGCACAGCCAAATTTGGGACAAAAGCTTGGATTCTGGGACTGTCCTGAATTTTTCACCCTAATACATGATGATCAGATGGCTGAGCCATTTAGCACCACAAACCGCGCCAACACCCGCAGTCAACATAGGGCGACTGACCGCATCATCTACGTTGAGAACACATTGCTGCGCAAACTAGGTAGAGGCAAAATAGACCACCGCTGCACGCGACGACATGGCTATACGTGGACCGCTGAATGGTCTGGTGCAGAGATGGCAAGTAACAAAGTACAAATACTTAAGTACTGTACTTAACTAGATTTTTTTTTTCAAGTATCTGTTGTTTTAGAAGTACTTTTTTCTCTGATGACTCTCTACTTCTACTCAGTAGATTTTTAACAAAAATAGCCTTACTTCTACTCCTTACTTTACCCAAAACGGGGAAAAGTACTTTTTTGGGGGGGTAACAATGTGGTACGTCTATATGTTTTGTATAATCGTATTGAGTCAGTAGGGGGCGGTTATGCACTGAGTACAGTACCAGTTAATAACTTGTTTATAGTCTCTGGGTGTGCCACTCAAAAATATTATATCAACTGTAAAGTGTTAAGGCATATGAGGAATGTTCCAGATGTCCGTTTCAATGTTCGGCGGTGTGATTCATGAACCTTTAGTGAAGTAAATTTGGCTATGTTGTTAGTAATTTATTCAAACAATAAAATTTGACAAATTAACATTGAAAAGTGAACATTTTTATATACAATGTATTTTTTGTACTTTGTACTTCATACTTTCAAAACTACTTTTGAGTACATTTCTTAGCCTGTACTTTTTACTTTGCTCAAGTAGATATTTGGATCAGTACTTTGTAGTTCTACTTGAGTTGTTGTTTTACAAATGTATTTTACTCTTACTCAAGTATGAAATCTGGGCACTTTTGCTATCTCTGGTCTGGTCTGGTGTAGAGTAGAGCTGCAACTAACGATTCTTTTGATAATTGATTAATCGGCCATCTTTTCTGATGATTAATCTATTCATCTGTTCATCTTTTTCTTCTTTGAAATCGGAACATTTGTATTTTCGGAACAAATGTCTTTTTTTTGCGCCCCATTCTGAGCTTTATTCAGGATTGGCTGGAAAAAGGGTGAAGAAGGAAGAGGAGATATGCAGCAAAGTTGTCGGGGAGGGGAAGCAAACCCACGATTCTGCATGCCACACATTTGGCATATGTCTGCTTCGCAGTGTACTCACCCTTAACAAACTACTGCGGCGCTGAAATTTGTAGTGATTATTAACCTGAAATATTGTTGATATTGCAAACGTTGAACAACGTATTCAACACATTTAAGCAGAGGAGTTAATCATGATTAATCACTGTCGATTAATCGATCATCGAATTAGTTGTCGATTAATTCAATAATTGATTATCATCGATTAATCAGCTGCAGCTGTAGTGTAGAGTAATAGCGCACAGTCCGATTATATGTGAATTCAGCGAATAAGCACCAGAGATGGCATGTAACAAAGTACAAATACTTAAGTACTGTACTCAAGTAGAATTTTCAAGTATCTGTACTTTTAGAGGTACTTTTTTCTGTCAGAACTTTTTACTTTTACTCAGTAGAACAAAAATATCAGTATTTCTACTCCTTACTTTTCCCAAAACGGGGTTGTTACTTTTTCTTTTTTTTTCTGGAATAACACGGTAGGACTGCATGTATAGCATGAATGAGTCCGTAGGGGGCAGTACTCGGTAATGCACCGAGTACTGTTGCAGTAAATACGTCGTTTTCATTTAGTCTCTAGGTGTGTTTAGGCAAATTTAGGTTTTGCACTTAGTACTTTGTACTTTAAAAAGTAATTTTGAGTACATTTCAGAGCATGTACTTTTTACTTTCAAAAATACGTTTTGAGTACATTTTTCAAGCTGTACTTTTGACTTTACTTGAGTAGATATTTGGATCAGGACTTTGTAATCTTACTCGAGTTGTTTTTTACAATTGTATTCTCTTACTCAAGTAAGAAATCCCAGTACTTTTGCCATCTCTAATAAGCACCGTGTGTGTGTGCGTGCGTGTGTGTAGCTGTCGGTGTTTATTAACCCCGGCCTAAATGGCTCCATCTCGCCGCCTTCCGGGGTCGGCCTGCTACACATCCGTGCGCTGGGTGCCAGCGACACGCTGCACATCCTGCTGAGCAGCCTGGGAGCTCCCACCCTCCTCCTGGTGCACACCAACAGCACCTCCTCTTCCATAGAGGTAGGCCCGAGAACGTAGCACTCTTCTAGCCCGGCGAGCCAGAACCAACGAATCGTCCACGCATTGCACACCATTAGAATGATCATTGGGTCTCGTAAAACCAGGGTACAAAAAAACGTGTCAATCAAATCGTGTTATCCAGTCACAGCGCAGTAGGCGGGACAAACAAATTCGACAAATGTTTTGCCCATACAAAACTCTGCCCACGCCTCAATTGGTCAGCTCGTATACGGGCAATGTCTGCCTGATTTGCCCAGACCCAATGTACCGTCTAGCAGTGTTTGATGTGTCGACGATTTGTTGGTTCTGGCTCACCAGGCTAGCACTCTTCAGTGTTGTACCCGAACCAAATGTTCAATTATGCTTGATGAAGGTTTTTTTTAGGTCATTTTCGTTGAGAATTTGTTCATATCAGATCTCAAAAGATTTCCAAGTGAACACAGCAATAAAACGGCAATAAAAAACCATTCCAAACTGCACCATTTTTATCCACCTTTGAGAATTTAACCCAGCCTCCAATCTAACATGTTAAAACAGTTAAATATTGTCTTTAAGAACTTTTGGGGAACCACCTGTTCATAGTTCAAAATGAACAAATTCATTTTACAAGGACTGAACTGGCATTTGAACACGTTCATGGTGAAAGTGAACTTCCCCAGCTGTACTGGTAAATGTGTATTCAGCAAGGAAAAATAATATCGATCATTAGTGATGAAAGAAAACAAACTGCTGGGGGTGGCTCTTTGGCGCATTGGGTAAAGCTGCTGCTTCAAGCCAGCACCATACAGTTTTGTTGCTGTGGCTTAGATCCCAGCACACGCTGCAATGCACGTCCGCTCGCCCCCGCTTTCTCATCCCCCTTTCACACCAACACTGTCACTAAAATGAGGCAATGGAGCTTTCACTGAAAAAATAAATTGGGAAAAAAAAATGCTGAAAGAAGTTTAGCAAGATGTTAATTGATGGGATATTGATGTGTTGTGTGGGTGTGAAAAGCTATCAATACACAAGTCCAATATGGAAAACTCAATATTGTTTGCTTCCAAGTCTGTGATTTTAAAGATCGTTTGATATTGATTCCCAGCGCCAAGTCTCGATACAAAGTTATGATGCTGCAAAATCTGCTAGTACTCAAACTATCCAGCAAGAAATAACATTGGCTGTGTCCAAAATCCCTATCCCCTACTCCCTACCCCCCCATATACCCACTTATTGTGCATTCAACAGCAATGGCCGAGATTTCAGACACTAGAGTCTTTAAAAAAAGTCAGAAGTACTTTATAACAATTTGCCGCAGTCTGTCGCTATTTACTCCCACCGCACCATTTTAAAGTTTAGGTCATTTTTAAAACGTCTTGGAATGCATCATATATTTCTTCGTCTAGGGTACATCCGATGCTCACTACTTTTTGCGCTGCATTGCAAAAGAAAGAAAGATTTCCATTGAGATGGCGCTTTTCTACCACATAGTGGCACTCAAAGCGCTTTACGGTCACCCCTCACACACATTTACACACCAATGGCGGCTGCTGCCATACAAGGTGCTCGCCACAACCCATTGGGAGCAATTTGGGGTTCAGTGTCTTGCCCAAGGACACTTTGGCATGGAGACTGTCGTAGGAGGGATTCGAACCACCAACCTTTTTGGTTTTCAACCCTCCAGTCATTGGAACGGCCACTCTACCAACCGAGCTACAGCCGCTTTGGGATACTTTCAATGTACTATATAGGGCACATGGAGAATTCGGACACCCCAACAAAATGGTGTGCGCCCCATATTGTGCACTATATGGGGGATAGGGAGCGATTTCGGGCACAGCCATTGCAACATATTTCTGTGTATTAAACATTTACATGATCTATCTTCACGTACAAACACTTTTACAAACACATTTTAGAAACACAATAGATAATCTACATATCTGAATATCTTTTAAAGGCTCCATCACAGGACCCACTAGTGGTGTAGAGGTCATATAACCTGTCTCGACCAGATCACTGTCATTGTCAAATACTCTCGTAATACTCACAGATAATCTGATAAACGTTGACATACAAACAAAGTTAATGGACTTACA
>OMKY01086956.1:0-17509 GCA_900302395.1 Bregmaceros cantori | reverse complement strand
ACCAGGCGCGAAACAATATAAAGACGGTGTACACCTTACTGAAAACCGTATTTTTCGCTACACACATCAGAGGCTCTATTTGTCAGTATGTCTGTCTCTCTGTCTCTCTCTCAGGGAGATATAAACTATATACAATATAAACTATCGTCTGCAGTATATTATATCTGCAATTATATATAGGGTATAATACAATAAGGCATTTCATGTACAATGATTATTTTTTCTCCCTAGTTATTTATTTTCTTTTTTAATAATTTTAATAATTATTTTTCAATTTAAAATAGACACTGGGTCAGCCTTCCGCTTACCTGTGAGCAGGTGATGATCACACTTGAGTTACAAATATACAATTTAATAAAATGTCATTTTAATCTAACATATTGCATCATTACTATGCAATCTTTAACTTTAAAAAAGCGGACAAAAAATGTTTTTTTTTTTTTTATTTCTTTTAAATGGGCATAACGCGATATATATCGTTATTATGATATGAAGTAATCCATATCGTGATATGAGTTTTTTTCCATATCGCCCACCTCTAGGGTGGATTGCACTAATGTGGGCCCTTTTTTGCAGCTTCCTAATGTGGGACAGTCAGTTGCCTAAGGTGGAACAATGAAATGTAGCGTTGAACAGTTAAACTTAATGTTAGAGACATTACCATAGTTTGCTTCTACCATAGTTTCACTGGCATTCATTAGTTTGGGGAGGAGCGATAGCCACTGTAGCTTTGGTGTCCCGCATTAGCCTGTGGCCCACATTAGGGAAATCCACCCTACTCACCACCACCACCACCAATCATCACCCACCAGCCTCCATGCCCTCTCGCTCTACCACCAACCCATTCCCTGTGCCACCCATGAGCCCCATCCGTCAGGGGCTTCATAGCACACACACACACACACACACCAAAAAGCAGTCGCTCAGGGTTTGCAGTTGCTATAGCAACTGATCTTTCCAGAAGCCTCGCTGGTTCACTTTCCATAAAATACAGGGCGCTATGGATGGGAAACCATGTGTATGTGTGTGTGTGTGCAGGGGTCTTTTAATCAATGAAAGCATTGGTTACTCTCTAGATACATGCGTGTAGGTGTAGGTGTGTGTGGGTGCATCCACTCTGTATGTGTGTGTGTGTGTGTAGCATGCATGTGTGTGCGTGCATCTGCCCTCTGTATGTGTGTCTGTGTGTGTTTGGTGTGCGTGTGGCGGTCTTTTAATCAATCGAATCATTGGTTACTCTGTTGTTACATGTGGGTCTGTGTGTGTGTATGTATGTGTGTGCATCCGCTCTCTGTATGTGAGTGTGTGTGCATCCGCTCTCTGTATGTGCATCGCTGTCGTGATGACTTACTTGAAGTTATCCATATTGTGATGGGTTTTTTTTACATATCGCACAGCCCTAGTGTGTGTTTACATTAAATGTCACTTAATAAATCAGCATGTTATGGTGTGTGTGTGTGTGTGTGTGTGTGTGTGTGTGTGCATTCGCTCTCTGTATGTGCCTCTCTGTCGTGATATCGTGAAGTTATCCATATTGTGATGGTTTTTTTGTTTTCATATCGTTCAGCCCTAGTGTGTGTCTACATTACATGTCACTTAATAAATCAGCATGTTAAGGTGTGTGTGTGTTGTATTGAAAATAGTAATTATAATTTTAATGTTAATCATTTTAATTATCCAAGTCTTTACATTTTGGAATTTGTGTAAGTGTACTTCTCACTCTTCTCACATTTACTCACTGTGAGTAAATGTGTGTGTGAGTGCGTGTGCATGTGTGAGTAAAGACATATTTCAAAACCTCTATTGTCATTCAGAATAAATTGTGAGCAACTAGGTGGGTGGGTGTATGTGTGTTAGAGTGCAAGCAATTTTTAAATCAATGAAAACGTAATCATTGTGCATGTGAGTGTGCATCTTGGCGTTCCAACCTACGTGCACGCTAGCGTGTTCACAACACACGTGCGGACACACACACACACACACACACACACACACTAAGATGTATGCACATGGGCATGTTTGAGTGTGTGTGCATGTGTGTGTGAATGCCATTTGCGTTTGCCATATCTGATCCCCCTGTCTTATCTCTTGCTGCACCGTATTAAACACTCGCTAACAGAGCAATCTGACTGACACCACTCCCCGGAGCCATGTGTAAATAAAAAGGTTTCCGCAGGCCACGTCTGTCTCAGATGACGCCACCACCATGACATCACAATGATGATGATGCCACGCTGTGACATCACGGAATGATAAAATGGGAACACCGCACAGCAGTTGGTCCAAAAAACAAAAAAGGGCGGGTAACGGGTAGAATGTGAACGGGTAAGGGTGGGTAAGGGTTTTAAATTTGAAATGACCATGGGTTAGCGGGTACGGTGGTATGCTCTACGGGTATGCATGGGTACGGGTCTCAAAAAATGGACCCGTGCAGGACTCTGGTTGCAGGCACTGTATTGATGGCTTCAACGACGTGTAAATGTCAGTTATCATTTGTATTGTATTTTATTTTATGACGTCGTGCGACTGCTAATTCGCCACCAAATCACGCTACCCAAATAGCCCCAATTACTTTTTGGAATAGCTGGAATGCAGACTAGCAACCTGCACGCACGGTTGATGCACGTGTTAGTATGCCGGCTGGTGGCTGTCGATGGCCTAATGGATGAATGGCTGCCATTTGGAGGAGCCGATTAGGGCGCGCACAGAGGAGAGAGGGGCGGGAGGAAGTGGCCTGTCCGCTTCCTGTAGTTCCTCCCCTGGTACGTCTGCCGAATAATACATCCCTGTTCCCCCCACCCCTCCACTAAACCTAATTATTCCGGCTTTACCCTACTCTGCATCTCCCTGACGCAGGGCTGCTCAATCAGTGGCTTGGGGACCAGTGGCGTAGGCAGAAATTAGAAAACAGGGGGGCCCAGGAAAAAAATCTGGTGGGCCCCAAATGTGGTGCTGGACCTAAGAATAACGTGACACATCAGATGAATTTTAGTGCCATTAGTGCCATCCGAACAAAGTAACCTAACACGTTCATTATTAGACATTAATAGGGCTGTTGCATCATGAGGTCACGGCTCGGGTGTGGCAGACAGGTTGGTGGTACCAACGCGGTCAGGCGAACAGGCAGAGAGCGATATTTGCATAACATTGTCCATTTAAAAGTCTTCTATTGTTAATTCATCTATGGTAATATGCTATGAATCGCCAGCAGACAGCAGCCATTGTATTGAGCCATATACAATGGACTTGAAGTGGTAAGGTATACCACTTAATCGTATGTATACGTATACTTCACCATACGTGATATCACTGCATGCATTAAAGTTTAGTAAAGTCTTTCACATTAATGCAATAACCTTTGAAAGGATGCATGCATTTGTCCCAGATACAGTGTGTTAATGCACTAGGGTAGGTTCATGAACGATTCAATTCTGGAGGTCAACACTTTCAAGGCAGATCCTTCATGTTAACGCACGACCGATGGACGGATCGATTTTGTGTATTGATGCTTTTAGGTTTATGAACTGATGAGATTCTTGGAGGTTACACCGGGTGGATGAATTTGACCCAATTTTTTGGGGGGGGGCGTGTTTTTTGGGGATGCCCCTTTAGCGGTCAGGACAAATGCATAGTCCTAGATTTTTGTGTGGAATTTGTCTCACAATAAATGGCAAATCCGATTTTTGCAATAAACAATGAAGAATATTTGGGGTAGCACAGTGGTGCAGTGGTTAGCACTGCTGCCTCACAGAAAGAAGTTCCTGGGTTCGAATCCCAGCCTGACCAGGTCCTTTCTGTGTGGCATTTACATGTTCTCCCCGCATCTGCATGGGTTTCTTCCGAGCATTCCGATTTCCCTCACCACCAAAGGCACCTGGGTTGTCCAATGTAATTTGTAAAGTCCATAACAAATACACAATATCAAATGTCAAATAATTAAGGAAAAACCACACACAGTCCCTTCACGAAAAAAGAGCCATTGGCAAAACAAGCAGGTTCATTTTTCTGCAGCAGTCAAGACCAGAAGCTACTTATCATCAGTCACAGAGAGATTAATTGTCAGCTAGGCAGTCTCTAAGTGTGACATTATTGCACACTCCAGGGTTCGACTTGTGGGCCATTTTTTATCCTAAATATGCTATTCCCAAACTAGTCACTGATGGAGGAGGAGGAGGGTGAAATAGGATTTATTTGGAACATGTTCACAACTGAAAATAATGTCAGTAACTTAACTCATGCTATGCCAAATAATTCGAATTTCAATAAAGAGCTGCTTCTTGATCTTCTGTTGTGTTTCTTGACTAAAATGGTTCAGACAGAAATGTAATTGTACACAACGTGTATCGTGCATGCAAAATAATGATATGGTCGTCAAACTAAATTAACTGTGAATGAACTCAGAATATCCTCTTCAATGGTCAATCAAACTAGGCGTGTGCAGCCGTGTCCGACTGCTTAAGGGATATCCCCCAAAATGCGATAGAAGCATAGAGCCATGTTTTCTGTAGGATTCAACAGTTTCTTTCAAGGTTTCCCAATTGTGAAGCTACAAGGGCCTTAAAATTTGGGGCAAATCCATCTACCTGAACAGAAGTTATGACCACACCTCTTTTTGAAAATTGTGGGTATTCGGAATAGTGGCCTGAAACCATTTCTTGCAGTCCCACAGCTCCTGTGACAATCCGATACAAGCACGGAAATCAGGGCAGGCGACACCTGAGGCGTACCGCGTACGCCCGCCATGCGTCCCCTAAAAACCCATCGATGCTTTCGACCCACTTCTCAGAGTGATCAACAGGACACTAAGCAGAGGCTGTTGCAGGAGGATTTGACAGAAAAAAACAACAGGAGACAAACTTCTGTGTCTCACAGAGCTGTCACCGATTAATCGATGATAATCAATTATTGAATTAATCACCAACTATTTTGATAATCAATTCATTTGTTGTTTCCAATGCCAGTCCCCATTGCTAGTGACATGGCCCTAATACAAAAAAGACAAGCTTGGGTGAAAACTCAACATATAATTTGCTAAATACTAAAAAATGTAAATGTTAGCAATGTGTGGAGATTGCGATATTGAAAAAAAAAGGTAATTCACACTAATAATCAAACCAAGAGTTCAGACAAAGAAATAAATATGGATATATATTTATTATTATTATTATTATTAATTTACTTATTTATTTTTTGAAAAATTATTTTTTCATTGATTTATTTGACGTTGTTTGCGCCACATGCCTGGAAAATTAACCTTTTGATACCCTGCAGGATTCATTGAAATCCCAAAAAAATAAATGTGGTTCTTTGTGCCAGAAGTTACTATTATACTTTGTGCCAAAAGTATAACTTTAGTTGAATCATAAACCGAAGCATCTCTGGAGACGGCCCACAGCAGTGAAACTTGATGACTGACTGTTTGAAATGAATAAAGTGTTTTTATCACTCAAAGAGGGAAGCAGCAGTGGTCCTTTGCCTTAGATTCCCCCCTTTCATTGTGTGACTCTGACTGAATTGGAGCCAAAGTGTCGGATTCAACCATTACTTGTTGGCCATTAAAACAAGAAGTCTCACGGCGGGCTGTTCTACATGGACACACAGCCCGTAAAAAGCTTTCAGAATAATTTGCTTTGTTTTATGTGCGCTCTATATAAATAGCACCGGGGCCCCGGCGCAGCCTAATTTGCACTCGTCTTTTTGCTTCGCAATGGTGCTTGTGTTGCGACCCATTGACAGCTAATGATAATGATAAGTCTTTGCCTGGCGGAACCAACAAATCGTCCACGAATTGCATGTGACTAGGGGTGGCTGAAGCTCGGTTGGTAGAGCGTCCGTTCCAATGACTGGAGGGTTGAAAACCAAAAGGTTGGTGGTTTGAATCCCGCCTCCGACAGTCTCCATGCCAAAGTGTCCTTGGGCAAGACACTGAACCCACAGCAGCAGCCGCCATTGGAGTGTGAATGTGAGATTGAGAGGTCACTGTAAAGCGCTTTGAGTGCCACTGTGTGGTAGAAAAGCGCTATAAAATGCAAATCCTTTCCTAGACGGTCCGGTGGGTCTGGACCAACCAGGCAGACAAATTAGATAGTCGACCCCAATTCTGGCGATCCATTCAGCGCTGCGTTAAAGTGGGCCTTGTTCGAATCGAGATGTGGGCCTCTGTGCCACTTGTCACGTCTACTGCACTGTGATTTGATAACTTAATTTGAGCCGGCTAAATCCAGACCAAATGTGTGATGCATGGAAGATTCATTTACTCTGGCTTGCCAGGTGTTATTGGAATATTGAAATTAACAAGTGCAATTGTGTTTACTCAAGTCACATACATCATGTACAAGTAACTAAACAAGGTCATGTTTTTTAGGTCATAATGGGACATTGTCAATGTAGTGTACGTGTTGACCATGCATTGTTGTGATAGGAAATGTACATATATTTCGCTATGAAAGATATCATGTTTGTGTGAGCCAGTGGCACATCTTGACTGACGCTGACTGTCTGAGATCTGCTGCACCTCGATACTTTTCATATTGTTAGTGAATACAAACAATGCGTTTTTTGAAAAACTGCTTTGTCAAAATATCCAACTGATTAGTTGAATATAAGGCTGCAACTAACAATTGTTTTAATAGTCAATTAGTTGCCGATTATTGATTATTGAAACGATTAGTCGATTAATCGGTTGGATAAATTTTCTTTAGAAAAATGCACAAAATATTCACGGCAAGCAATAATTACAACAGAAGAATCTTGTTAAAATCAAATATTGTCTGATTGGGCTACTCTCAGACAGTAAATGTACCAACAATTAAAATGGTTTTCTTCATATTTGTGTGTTTTATCTATGACCTCCATTTAATATTTAATATTTTATAAAATTATTAACACAAATTTGCGGGCCCAATAGGGAGTAGTGTCAGCACAAAACTGTGGCATTAACAATTCAATTCAATTCCTTGGCGATTATTAGATTAGTTGCCGATTAATTTTAGCATTGCTAATTAGTCAACGATTAATCGACTATCTTGACTCAACCGTGTGCTCATTTTATATCTGAATTCACCAAGGGTACTGGATATCACCTTTGGAATATACATATCACAGGCTAGATAAGTCTAGCCGGAAGGGATAGTGATAGCCCAGATGTTCTGAATGAACAAAAGTCATGTACACTGAACAGGTTTCTACTTAAAGAGGACTTCCGATGCCAGTCATTTCGCTGCGTTCTTAGGAACTACTGTGTTAATTTTACTTATATTCATTTTAAATAATATGTTTGTTTTGTTTCAAAGTTTTTTATTTCTGGGGACCTGGGTGCAGAAAGTGACATTGTCAAGAAATGAAACAACACTGTCAGAGTGGCATTGTAAACTAGCACCAAGAGAAATGTTACCAGCAGTGATACTATGCTTTTTTTTTTAGTATTCCAATGTTGCTGCCATATTATCGATTTCCAGATAGCAAAAATTATATCCCTTGAAATGAAGGGGTCTGCGAGTTACTTTAAGCCAGGAAAGGGGTGTTTAGGGTGAAAAGGGCTGAGAGCTCCCGCTCCAGAAGGCTCCAGCAGACGTAGAAATAACATAGTTTTAACGTCTCTAAAGGCCAAGGACATCTTCTTAGTTGTATCGATCCTCCTCTCCAATCCAACAGGAGCCGGCCAGACACCTCCATGGTGTGTGTGTCTTGTATAATACAACATCATCTCATCTCACGTCAAAGGTTACAGTACGAGGTTACACGCCTGCTTTCCAAAGACTCTGCATTCCGAAATGAATTTTGGCGTATTATTTGCCCGTGATGTAAATTGCAAATCCAAGAAACAATCTACTTATTTTGTTGTCCAAAAGCCTAACCTAAACTAAACTAATCCTAACCTAACCCTAAACCTAACAAAATAGCGATTTTTGGGATTTAAACTTTATTGGAAATTGAGTTATTTTGGAACGGTGAGTGCCTCCCAAAGTACGATCATAAGCCGAAATCACAAACCAGTGCTGGTTTTAGGCGTATTTTCATAAGTCATAGTCATTTACATTGCAAGGGAGGTCTGTTCAAATTTGATCGAACAAAATTCATAGCATGAATGATAAATCACAATAGTTGATCAACTGCGGTTGATCCAAAAAACGCATGGGAAAGGCCATGTGTTTTTGTGTCACTATTGCACTTTAAATGTAAAAGCTGTGAAGTCTTGTCTTTGTCTGCTCGCAGTCTTGAAAACAAAAGCACTACATTTTGATTCCCGGTAGACATACTCGCACATTGAGCCTGCAGCTTCACAGTAAAGGCGGCACTTCATATTGTTAGTGAATACAAACAATGCGTTTTTTTAAAAACTGCTTCGTCAAAATACCCAACTGATTAGTTGAATATAAGGCTGCAACAAACGATTATTTTAATAGTCAATTAGTTGCCGATTATTGAAACGATTAGTCGATTAATCGGTTGGATACATTTTCTTTCGAAAAATGCACGGCAAGCAATAATTACAACAGAAGAATCTTGTTCAAATGAAATATTGTCTGATTGGCCTATTCTCAGGCATTAAATGTACCAACAATTAAGATGGTTTTCATCATATTCGTGTGTTTTATCCATGACCTCCATTCAATATTTAATATTTTATAAAATTATTAACACATATTAGATTAGTTGCCGATTAATTTTATCATTGATTAGTCAACGATTAAAAAATGTAAAAACGCAATTTGCAGGTTGAAAAAAAGACGCAAAGAAGTGCTCGCGACGTGATTCGAACTCGGGACGTTGTCGTTAAAGTCGCATATGCTACCGCTTCACTATACAAGCTGATGCAAAGATGGGGAGCAGACAACCTTAAGCTGCTGTTGGCGGCACATCGGCCATGTTTTAATTCCGAAACATCCCGAACACTGTGGAAAGGTTCAGAAATGCCACCGCCGGTCAAAAATGGCATTGGCCGCTTGGGAGACTAAATGCGCCTCCGGCGCAGCTGCGGGAGAGCACGGCCACGCATGACGTCACAACGAAGAACGGGGATCGTTCATCCGTTAATATCAAATCAAACAATATTTATATAGCACTTTTCATGCAGAGCAATGTTACTTATATGCTACAGAAATGCACCAACATTGAATCACTTCTTTCTTTCGCCATTTCCAACAACTCTGGAAAATTTCATCCAGATCCGTGCTCAACTTTTTCAGTTATCTAGGGGACAAACCAACATGGGGGAAAACATAACCAGCTCCGCGGGCTCCGCCCCGGCACAGGTATTATTCAACAACTAATAAACTATTGAATTAAGCGTTAGTTGCAGCCCTACACTCTATAATATATATTTTTATTCCACTGTTGTTCCACACAAGATGTTCTTATATACCATTATTCTTAACCATAACCAGTTCATTGAAATGTGTCGATTGTCTAGTCCATTATATCAAGCTCTCTGCCATTTCCCTGTGGCTATGGAAATCCATATTGAAGGTAATTATAGGCAGGCATTAAGTATGCACAGCAGCACGCCTCCGACCCTCATGTGTTTTCAAACATCACCCAGTGGCAGTGAAATACTCTCACACTTCCAAACAATATGGTGTCTCGAAGCTATTTGTTTATAGCAGTATATTAAAATATATTAGTGTGATGTATGGGTAGCGAATGTAAATACAGTTACATCCTTGCATTCCAATGCCTCTGCATTACGAAATGAATTTTGGCCTATCATTTGCCATGATGTAAAGTGTGAATAAAAAAAAACATCAGCTTATTTTGTAAGGGTCCGTCCAAAACCTTAACCCTAAGTATAGCCCTATTCCTAACCTAACCCTAACAAAAGAAGCAGATCATTTTTGAGATTCGAACTTTATCAGAATGATCAGAAAATACAGTTATTCTATTTTTTTCCTGTCTCAAAAACCTAATATTATGATATTATATTGTAGTATAACTTCATGTAATTTAATATTGTGATAGTGGAGCTCTTGCATTAAAAGTGTAGCTTCCTTAAGTTATAAAGGAATATAAAATGTACGTTGAAAGTTGTTTTTTTTCCAGAGCAAGCGCCGTTTTTCTCATTTTATTAACAGCATTAGTTTGACAGGGGGACAAGAGAATCGGGACTAGTAGTACAGTGCAGTACATAACCATGAGAGGGAGCAACTTTCCATTAGAAAGTAGGTATAGAAAGGTAGATACATCCTGCCAGTAGTGCTATGCGGCCTCAAATGCATAAACTAGACCACAAAGTTGTATAATCGAAACATTTCAAACCCACATCATGCGATGGATGACAGGACACCGCCTCATAGACTACATAGAAATAAAAGAACTCCACAGAGGTGCAGACTAACCTCATTCAAACACATAATGACAATGACCAAAAGCAGAGTCCTAAAACTCTATGGGCACATCAAGCGATCCCAAATAGGTCTGAGCAAACTCTGTCTTGAAGGATTAGTCGGCAAGAGAAGTAGAGGAAGACAACACCAAAAATGGCACGACAACATCTACGAATGGTCAGGACTTGACCTGACAATCCTCTACAGAATGACACTGGACCGAAACCTCTGGAGAACACTGACCCATGTTGGTGTGCATTCTGCTACAAGCGGAGAAGGTTATGATGATAGAAAGGTTACTTAGCCAAAGAAGGACTGCATGACTCACCTTCCTCTTCACTCGAACAGCGCTCCACCGGGGGGTACAGCGGGCTGCCGTGGCCCGTGGCAGGGAGCCCGGGAGCCGGAGTCGTCGTGCTCTTGGTGAAGATCCCACTGATGAACTTCAGCATCTTTCTGTCACGGCCGGGTGGTACCCGCTGCACTTTCCTTGTGTCCTCCACCAGGCAGTTCAGGTCACTGTTGTCAAGGGTCCGGCTCTTGCCTTTCCGTTCAGGTCCCGATGTAGCTGGAGGTAGTGCAGGCTCCGGCAATGAAGCAGCCCCCGGCTTGAACCTGCCGGCATCGCCGTCCCTGATTGGGCCGACCAGGCCTGGGTACGCTCCACCCCCGTCCCGATAGGTGGGGCGAATAAGAGCGCCCTTGGTATCGCTATCAGCCCAAGAGGCCCGGTAAGGCCCGACTGTAGCAGTGGCAACCCTCGGTGACCGCTCCCCAAAACGGTTGTCCCTACTTCGGTCAAAGGTTTTGACCGAAGAGAGCATCCGTTGATGTGCCTCCCTCTTCTCCCACCAGGACAAAGAGTCGGCTGGAGCATGTGACCGCATGAGCACATCGGCAGGGCGCTGGGACACCTGGGGGGAGACAGCAACACTGGGGACGGCACTGCGCTGCAGTGACTGACTGCTGGGATCGCCACCGTCGTCGCGCTTGAGGAACAATCGCGGCGGCTCCCGATAAAACTCGGTGCGAGGACGCGGGCCATCTGGTCGCGCGCCCTCCCGGCTACGCATGCCGCCGTGAACAGGGAGGCACCCTCTGTCGGGAAGCCTGACGGCATCGCTGAGCGGCGGCGGGGGTGGCGCTATGAAGGTTGCCTCTCGTGGCTTCAAGCTCGCCACCGGTCGCCCTTGTGACTTTCTGTTATTGATGAGCTCCAGGTTGTCCAGCTTTGCATCTTCCTCAATCTCATCTTCAACTTCCTGTTCTTGCACTTCTTCTTCTTCCTCTCTATATTCCTCGTCGTTATCCTCCTCCTCTTCATCTTCTTCTGAACACTTTCTATTTTTGTTTATATCTTCTTTTTTGTCACTCTCTTCAGCTGTCTCATCCTGTGCTGCATCGCATTGTCCAGAGACTGGGGGTGTTTTGGGACATTCCTTGGTTAGTTCCTGCAGATGGAATTGGGGAGAAGATTCGGGGAGGTTTTCCTCTTCATCATGGTCTTGTTCTTCTCCACTGGGGAGAGCAGGACTTGGCGTCTGCTCATCTTGCGAGTCATGCTCCTCATCCAAAGCCTCTACCTTCACCAGAGTAAGGGAGATCAGGTACGTGTTGCGTTTTGGTGGATTGCTTCCAGCGTCGCTCATTGTGCCCTCTCAACGCCCAGATGACGACGCTAAGTGCAGGAACTTTGTATGTGATTTGTCTTATTTCCACGGCGACTCACAGTTATCGGCTGCAACGATGGAGCATAGATAGTGGCATGCAACCATCAGGCTGGAAAGGAAAAAAATATTTGAGATTTGGACACCATGCACATGTGTAAAATTGTGTGGCGCATGTGCTTGCTTCACAATTGCATTTCAAATATAGCTTGGTTGTTAGTAATTTGGGAGCTTGTGGTATAGACAACAGTTCCTATGGTTAGCCCACATGTCAATCAAATGCCAGTGGGCATAACTCACCTCCTCACTACTACTAGGTCCAGTTCATTCATAAGATTGTGTTCATTTCTTTTATTTGCTTGGCGTTGAATCAATTTTGAATTACACCCGTTTGAGCAAGAGCCCCCTAAACGAACAGATCGTGGCATACAGGTCGCGAAATTTTGACAACGACACAGCAAACACAGGCTAGTCCGTTGAAAATAAAAAAGCGTGAATTCCACTAAAGGAGTACCTGCATCTTCCTGTGAGAATCCTCTCTTCAAAACGCAACGAAATCGCATTCTACAGTTGATTTGTGTCCACACAAGATGCCCCTTGCCAACGCGGGGGGGTCCTCATGGCAGCATGGCACACCGCCGACGGCAGACGAACAACGAGCCGCAATTCATCCATCGAGGCAGAGCCGTGGAGGGAGGGGGGGTTGGAGCGGCGAGGATGGATGAGAGGGCGGTGGGGCAGGTGGATCAAAATTCCGGATGAAAAATGGTGAAGATGAAGGGGGGGAAATAATCCAGTTGTCACCGAGCGTCTAGCTGCTGCTGGGGAGAGGACGGTGGGGGGAGAGGGTTATCCATTCGACCGCGTGTGTGCGCGACGTCTCGTCGGGTCCAGCGGGAGCAGCATCCACACGGTGCGAGACGTCCGGCCCGACCAGACCGGAGCATCCGTTGTCGCTGCGCGTGCTCGCGCCCGGAGGAGAGAGGCGCGCGGGCGCTGGTGGTGTCGGTGACTCGAGCAACAGATCCACGGCCGTAACACGCATATACATTGTAGGGGACAGACCCCCCACCACCACCATACACACACACACACACCACCACTACCACTCCAATATTAACAAATGAATATTCTGCAGGGGGTTTGTGGTAGATATTAGAGATTCATGTATGCATCTGAAGTGATCTATCACATTGCATGTGTTTCAATGCACCGTGAGACGCATGTGCAGAAAAATATGTATTATAATATATTAATTGAAAAAAATAAATTTGATTGAAAAAAATAAAAAAATAAATTTAATTGAAAAAAATAACGGATAATAAAATTCCACACAGATTAATAAATCTCTGTCAGGCTGAAACGCACCCCCTCCAATCATGAAGAAATGGATACGGCCTTGAACGCATCAGTGGTGTGTGTGTTTGTGTGTGTGTGTGTGTGTGTGTGTGTGTGAGCACGCGCGTGTATGCATGTGGGTATACGCCTCCGCCCTGTCTATCTCTCACCCTTTCTCTTTCACCCCCTCGCTCGCAGTGGCTCCCAAGACTCGCACCTTCTCTGTCTCCCAGTCCAGCCTGCCTACATCACCGCAGCATCACCCCCCACCACCCTCCCGGGAGCATCCTCCACGATCACCCCACTCATCCTTCACTCTCTCTCCGTCCAATTAGTAAATCAATGAAACGAGTTTTTTTAAGACCACACTATTTGCTTCTTCATACAAGTATCCATGCGGCTGGACTCTCCATCTTGTAGGCTGTATTGCCCTAGGGTGGGCAATGATCAGTGTTGGGCAAGTTCACTTTCAACATGAACGTTTTTTTCATGTTCCGGTGAACTATAATTTGTCAACATTATTGACAATGTAGAAGCAGAACAATAGACAACATTTAACTGCTTTAACGTTATGTTAGATTAGGGGCTGAGTTAGAATCTCAGAGGTGGATAGAAATGGTGAGTTTGGAACGTGTTTTTTGCTTTATTGCTGTGTTTTCGCTCAGAAGGCTTTTGCAATCTGATATGAACAAATTTTGACCTAAAATACAACTCAGTTCAACTAAAATTTCATGAACGATTGTTCTTTGAAGAAATTCGGGTACAACACTGACTATGATAATTTGTCTAACATATAGTTCAACTGTTAAACATTACATTGTCTCACCTTTTGCAACTGACTGTCCCACATTAGGAATCTACAAAAAAGGTCCCACATTATGGCAATTCACCCTATATATTTAGGGCAAATGGCTGGTGGACCCCCCCTCTTCCCGCCTCTGTCTTTCACTTCTCTGCCCCTCTCTCTCTTTCCTATATGGAGAATGAATGAGTTTGAATATCTCTCTCTACTAGCCCTGGGCCACTGAAACAAAATGCATCTCTTGTAACGACAGGCCAGACAGCTTTGGCACGCCCTATAAATTCTACCCTAAACCATGTACTGCTTTGTTATGATACCCGCCACCTTCCCTGCCCCACCTAACCAAGATGGAAAAAGTGTTGTGTATATGATGTGACATGTTCTCCTGTCACGTCGCTTGGCTCTGTTCATGGGGGGGGTTATCTATATCTCACCCTGCGTGCTAGGGTGAAACTTCTCTACACTGCTTCTTCTCCCTGAATTAGTGCTTTTCCATGGGACTCATAGAAATAGGGGAGTTCCTCCGAACAGATAATTCTAATTTCAAGAGTTGCTTCTTAATCTTCTGTTCTGTTTCTTGACTAAAATGGTTCTGACAGAAATGATGAACATGTAGCGAGCATGAAACGAACCAGGGGTTGCTGCGTTAGAAGGCATATAATTCAATAAGAAGCACATGACGTAGGCGGGTGGAGTTCCCAGCATGCAACAGGAGCAGCAGAAGTTGAGAACTGGAAAACACTATGACCTAAAGTCTGTGGGCTACGACGGTTCGTTTCATGCTTACTACACTCTACCCTGTTTTTTGAATCACACATCCTCCCCTCTTCCGGAAACTCGGACCCCGCCCACCTACTGACCATAGTATGTCGACTACCTCAGGTCATACCGTACCCTCCAGCTAGGTGGCCCTATCGAGTACAAGGTTCTGTATGCATGATCCGGGTCACAGCACCAATGTAACACGGGCGAAATGTAATATATACACACAGTGATCGCTTCGACGGTAATAGGCTGTACAGCTGCAACCAACTGTTTACATACACTGTTGTAGCGCACAGACTTTAGGTCATGGTGTTTTCCAGTTCTCAACTCCTGCTGCTCCTGTTGCATGCTGGGAACTCCACCCACCTATGTCATGTGCTTCTCATCCAATTGTATGCTTTCTGTGATTCTAATGCAGCAACACCCAGTTCGAGTGACTTATAGGAAAGATCCGCCCCATGTAGCTTTCAGGCACTCATTAGAGGCCAGAGAAATAATTTCTGCGAAACATTCTGTATTATATTTCAGGCTTAGGCTTATTAATAGCAATTGTTCTTTTGAAGGCCATGCACCTCTCTCTCTTTTGGTAATAGCTATTTTGCACATTTGTTAATCCATAAACCTCAGTTACATGAGTTCCTATAATCAAATGGGAGATTCCAACAACAACCATTTATATATTTTAATGAATTTTAAAAGTTTTAAACTATCTATTCTATGCGATACATATATACCCCCTAACCTAATAACGCGAATATATATAATAATATAAGAGCCATTTGTTTTGGTGAGTAGCTGGCTGGAGACTATCAGAGAAATGTAAAATAAAAACATTAATATTATATTATTTATCTAGCACGATCGCCTGCCAGGATCATGGGACTCGGAGATTTAAAAATCTCTTGTTGGGTGTCGGCTGCTGCGGAACTGCACCCTTATGTGTGTGTTTTGTTGTTTGAGAACCAATAAAACAAATTGATCACAAATAAAGCTGTATTACTCCTTTAACATTTGTGAGTTGGTGGTGCATCAACTACAAATATTGGACTCTTTTGAACTTGGGTGTGTTGTCAGCATCCCAAAGATTAAATAGGATGCATTATAGACAAAATAAATGATGATGATGCATTATCGGTAGTTCCTCTTTTAATGAAAAAGCTGCCAATTGAAGCGTGTGTGCCATGTGGTAATTGGGGATGGTTTGGTTTTTAATGGCCTGCTTGTCAAACGGGGCCCCCAAGTCATTATCTACATTATATAGGCCAGCGTTTTCAAGGACACGCCGATAAGAGCGATGATGCTTTAAAAAAGTATAGCTGGCGCATAATACTTAATGCACTAAGCTTTATTTATGATGATGAATGCATATTTTTGAAATAGCTAGATAGAGACCTCAGAAACATATATAGAGTGGATTGCCCTAATGCGGGCCCTTTTTTGCAGCTTCCCAATGTGGGACAGTCAGTTGCCTATGGTGGAACTGTGAAATGTAGTGTTGAACAGTTGAAGTTAATGTTAAGACACGTTACCATAGTTTGCTTTTACCATAGTTTCACTGACATTCATTAGTTTAGGGAGGAGCCAGAGACACAGGAGCTTAGGTGTCCCACGTTAGGCAGTGGCCCACATTAGGACAATCCACCCTAATGAAAAATCAATGCTAATGCCTCTTAGACCAAATATAAATCAACAAACTCCACAGACTAAACTCACTCAAAGAACTCTTAAACTCTACGGACACATCAAGAGATCCCAAATAGCTCTGACTAAACTCTGCCTTGAAGGATTAGTGGTCAGCAAGAGAAGCAGAGGAAGACAACCCAAAGGATGGCGTGACAACATCTAGGAATAGTCAGGACTTGACCTGACGACCCTCAACAGAACGACCGTGGTCCAAAGACTCTGGGGGAGGCTGACCAATGCAGGTGCACAGTCTGCTACAAGCAATGTTTTTGTGTACTTTTTTACTTTTGGAGTACATTTTTCACAAGTTACTTTCTACTTTTACTCAAGTCAATTTGAGGTGATATAAACTACTTTTTACTGAGATGTCGGTAATTCACTACTCGTTACATTAACTTGGTCTTTAGTGACACCTGTTGGGAACTGTTGGCACATTTGTTGACGTCATATCTCTCTCTCTCTCTCTCCCTCTCTCGCTCGGTCTCTCTCTTTCTCTGGCTCTCTCTTGATTTCGGGTGCTCTCTCTCTCTCTCTCTCTCTCTGTCTTTGTCTCTCTCTCTCTCTCTCTCCTTCGGTCTCTCTCTGGCTCTCTCTCTTTCGGTCTCTATCTCTCTGTAACTTTTGAAAAGATAATCTGTCCTTTTAAAAAAAAACTCAGTAATTTCACTACTTTTTTCTGGAATACTTTTTTTACTTTTACTTGTGATGGAGCGGAGGTACAACAGAAGGATGAGAGTGACGGAATGGAGAGAGTAGGAGAGGAGTGGACGGAGGTGTGGGGCGGGATTTGGGAAGTGCTACAGACAGAGGCAGCGATCCGCTCTCTGCGGCGCGTCATTACCGCGACATGATCTTCTCCCAACCTCTCTGGCAATTTTAACACATTTCTAATTAGCACCGCGGCCCTCCGCGACGCCACCAGAGGAGGGGTG
>OMKY01086952.1:7712-19456 GCA_900302395.1 Bregmaceros cantori | reverse complement strand
CCCCCCTCCCCCACATCATCACACAAAGTCTATCAATATAAATGAGCAAATGGCAAAAAAAACTCCTGCCTACTTCACTCAACTCTACTTGAATAAAATCTCGGCCACTCTCTCACACTCTCTCTCTCTCTCCATTAGTGTCTGTCTCTCTCTCTCTCTCGGCCACTCTCGATACAGCCCGCAACACCACTCTGTAGACACAGCAGGGGCCAGGCTCTGCGTCTGAGTCACGGTCCACACAGCTCCACTGCGGCCCTCCACAGACCACTGTGTGTAATCACAGCTGCTCAAGAATAGTCCGCTGGTGCCACTACGCTCTCTCTCTCATTCCTCCTCTCACTCTCTCTCTTCTCCATCTTCTCTTTCCAACTTTCTTTATTGAGATATTTCTTCTCTTCCATCACTATATACACAACATCTTTCTATAGTGATTTTTCTCCACTGTAAACACAGTTTTTCCATTTTAATTGGATTAGTCAGAAACTGGGTTGGAGAGATTGGAGGTAGACATCGCAGAAGAGCCGCCGAGCGGAGTAGAACTCGCGGCACTACGGACCCTGTGACCTAAACCACAGCACCATTACTATGAATAGGGGAGGGGACAACATCTTTAACTGCTTTGCCACTGTCTCACTCTTTTTAGTATAGATTTTCACCTCTTTCTCTCTATGTAAATGCACCTCTCTCTCTCTCTCTCACACGATACACGTCTTTCTGTATACCCACACATATATAATCTACTATTTGCCCTCCTGATTGCATTCTCCCATTGCCCTCTGTCATGTGTTCTCTCTCCCCCCTTTCTCTCTCTCCCCTTCTCTCTCTCCCCCTCTCTATCTCCTCCCTCTCTCCTCCCCTCTCTCTCTCTTTCTTCCCCTCTCTCTCTCTTTCTTCCCCTCTCTCCTCCCGCTGTTTCTGTCCAGAATAGCCGCCACTTGGTACCCACCGTTGTTCACAGTGAAGGGTTTTAGCCCGGTGACACTGTGTTCCAAGTCGCACACTTTTTATTTTTAGTCTTCTTTTACTGCATTCTAAATGGCAGACATGTCTTCTTCCACACTGTGGTCTCAATTGGAGTGGCAGTACTAGTCGTGGAGGACCAAACGCAGCAAGCGTTTTATGTTCAGCCACTGGCTTGTTGCTGCCATCATTCTTAAGTCCTTCAGTGCCAGCCCGTTTCAAATCCGGCGCATCCCAGTAACGTTGTTTTTTCAGACCTAGACCAGAAAAACTAAGTTCTGTCTCCTTGTCAACAGCACACAGGAAACTTCAGACTTTCCTTTATCATAAGAAAAAAACTGAAATGCATGTTTCTATCTGTGTCTATTCTCTAGTAATAGCCTTCAGAACATGGGTGGGTAAAATGCTGATTTCTGATGAAATCCAGAAAAAAATGTGCGGTGCAGTACCGACTTCGTCCGCCAGGTGGGGGTATATGCCACCACTAAACACTGCCTCACTTGGCCTGAGATGCACCTGCCGACACTGGCATTTATTATTTTTTCTGTTTGCAATAAAAACCAAAGACACAATAGCACGATTATTGATTATGAAATTAGTTGCCGATTAATTTAAGAGCCAATTTGGAACCAAGTAAGAAATGTGGGTACTTTTGCGATGTCTGACACACTCATACACTGTCTCTCACACACACACACAAACGCTCTCACACACACTCAAACACACACGCTCTCACACACACACACACAAACTGTGTGAGGAGACGCAGCAGAGGGACAATGGTAGCGATTACAGAAGGAGCCAGACAGAGTTACCAACTCCGATAGCCGTTTTAGCAATTCAGCATTTTCACGACGGAGATGACCTAATGGCTCCAAAACTGCACAACAAAGCCACGCCAGCAGAGATTAGACAGCTCTCCAGTGTCTACTGGCTGAAACACGGACCGGAACTAGTGTTTTTTATATGCCATTTTCATTGTCCAGTACGCTGGAGACAAACAGGAAACGGGAGATAAGAAAAGATGCATGTGATTACATACAATGGCTGTGTCCGAAATCACACCCTATTCCCTATATAGAGCACTTTATGGGGCGCACGCCATTTTGTAGTGGTGTCCGAATACTCCATGTACACTATATTGTCAAAGTATCCCACAATGCACTGCGAAAGGTGGTGAGCATCGACGTATCCTAGCCCAGGCTATATAACCCCTAATAAGTTGCTGATTAAGTATGATTATGTTTCTTATAGGCTACAGAAATGCACCAAAATGTAACCTGCTTCACGGCGCAGGTAATGACCTAAACTACAAACATGGAGAACGGTGCAGGGCAAATAGTTGTAAGTACTTTCGACATTCTGTGATGATCGCTCGCAATACGCGCCACTGACTGCCTGAGCTACCAAGGTGGCCACTTATTCTTTTTGAAAGAGTATTTTATGGCTTTTACAGAGACAGTCGGGGGTGAAAAAAGACCTAAGGATAATATTGTGGACCGATGTAAATTTAAAACGTTTAAAGTTTTACTGAAGCATGTTAAATCTTGTTCACACAGGTTACAATGAGACAATTTTGTTTCCAGTGCCAAAGATGTCCACAGACGTCGTACAAAAACATGGTTCTTTCCAAAGACGTGAAAAGACATATTTTAGGATGGAATAAGTTGTAAAGACTACTTCTTGTGGTGTATTTAGTTATAATTCCTCCAGAATAGTTGGCACAAAAACTGGCTTTTGGCTAAGAATCTCCAAGCCGTCCACTGGAGCACTTGAATAATGTGTGCATGCTTCAACATGCAGCGCTCTTGACTTAGGCAAGATTCGAATTTAGTGTGATTTGGCCCCGGGTTTAGCATGGGTTAGTTTGGGTTAAATAATTCATTTGATTTGCCTCAGTTGTGTTCAGACTGCAAACATGGAATCCGCTTATAGTGATCATGTTTGTTCCGACCCAATTTCTCCATGCAGAATATCATCTAAATGTCTTTTGTATCATTTTTCAATGAGAAAAATTAAATGAGACGGGATAGCTTCAGCATTAACTGAATTTTATTACAGTATCATGCAAGTTTATTAACAGTATGCTACTGTGCAGTGCGCTATTGGCAATGACAAAGTAGAGAAGCTTAAATCTCTTTCAAATCCCACTACCCTAAACGTCTTTTACACACACACACACACTCACATAGACGCACAGACACACACACGTTCACATGCCATCTACAGAAGGGGGCTCCTGTCCTGATTGTAGAGGGCATGAGGAGTAGTGGAAACACTCCTAAATCTGTCAGCCGCCAACGCCACAGACAGCAAGCCAAACACGCCGGGGTCGGCACAGCGCTTTATCTTCACAGGCCAAACAGGGAGAGGGGTGCGTTTGATTCTCAGCCTTATCAAGACAAACCCGCTCCTTTCCCTTTCTCTACGCTGACACCACCCCTCGCTGTGCCCCCCACCCACCCATTCTCCAGGGAATCTTTAGACGGGGAGACAAATGACAGATGCCATGAATGAAGCTCTCCTCATGCCAAGGGGTATCAAACTCAAAGCCCGCTGGCCACCTTTGAGCGCCACCGATGACATCCCAATCTGTGCTTATTTGTCTTGCGTCTCATGTAACGTCTCATTCAGGCACAGATCCGAGCAAATTTCCGACTATGTTCTACTAAGAAGATGAAAAACAAGATTTTTTTTAAAACCGTGGAGTGGTGGCAACTGGCACCCCATTGAAAACGTGACTGGAAAAGGTTGTCATTGTCATTTATGCATTTTACGTTTTTCACCTGAAATTCAATATTCTTGCAAGCACTGAGGACATTCACTGAACGCAAACGTTGGCAAGTTGCTGGCATTAATAAAACATTACCATGACACGGAAATGATGTGTTTCAAATATGAAGACACTGTGACGAGAAGCAGAGACAGAGCTGTGTGATGGAGGGGCGCTCCGCGGAGGGAGTGCGAGGGTGCCAGCGGGTCAGTTGGTTATTGCTTTCAGCTGCGGTCTGGCTGCCGTGCTGATGACCTGTGACCTGAACTGAGGGTTGCGTTTCTCTATGCCCCAACCCCCATCGCTCACCCCCATCACCAGTCTTCACCCCATATATGTATTACCTCTATGGAACTAGGGGTGCAGCAATTAGTCGATTAATCACTTATCGATTATGAAATTAATAACTATATAACTAACTAACTAATGCAATAATTGACAATTGGATAATTTTTCGGGTAATTGGTCTACACAAGTGTGATATTACATCAAAATATTAGCATCTTTGTCTGAGTATGTAACTGAATTGTTGTACATTTGTTGGTTACCATGAACTAAAATTGACATTTCCATTTGACAAGACTCATTTCTGTGTCACTGTTAATATGTTGGGGATGTAGTAAAGGCAAACTATTTAACAGATTAATCGATTAATCTTTTCAATAATCAGCAACTAAACGACTATTGAAATAGACGTTAGTTGCAGCCCTATATGAAACATATCTCACTTTTTTTCACTTAACCTGGCCTGCCATGGCGTTTCTTCACATCACATGAAATCATTATAATTAGGGCTGCAACTGACACTTATTTTGGTCTCTGATTTAATCAGTCTTTACAACAAACGATTAATCGGCACATTTCTCATAAAATTGGAACGATTATTAACCTGAAACATTAAAGCTATTTGTTTTTTTGTGTTTTTGCTATCTCCATTTTTCTAGTATTGGCATGGAGGATCCTACTCTTCCGTGATAGGTGGTAAATGGAATATTAGACAGCGGTCGGCATCTTATGTTGTCTCTGTTTCGCTCTGCAACAAGTATTTGTCAGTGTGCGAAAATAGTATAGACAGAACAGGTGAGGTGGAGAAACAGTGGGAGGGACTTAGAGAGAGATAAAGGGAGGGAGGAAGAGAGAGAAAGAGAGACCATGACAGAGCTCTACAAAAGAAACATAGAGAGCGAGAGTCCACACACACACACAGAAAAGTACCAATCGGCTATAATCTTGGATCAAGCCTCTTGTTTTCATAATTCCATGTCCCCATAATTCGGAAAACGGCTTTACCATTTGCCGTGGTTGAAGACACACCTGTAAAGAACACCCTATACAATAATAAAGCAACTGCACAACCACTAGCAGAGGAGACAAAGCTACACACAGACATCTTTGACCTTTCGCCAGCCGTACATTAGAAAGCCCTCAAACTAAACAACATTTTCATTTTCATTTCACAACTATCCCTCCCTTCACCACAGCTAGCCCACAGTGAGCATTCCAGCATTTAAACCCGACAGAAGTCAGACAAACGCCCACACCGCTGCCTCTCATCAGCACCCTAACCCCCTCACCAGCACCACCCATCCCCACACACAGCCCACCAGTAAGACCCCCGCCGCCACCGCCCCCCTCAGTGAGCAATCCAACTACAGCTCCGGCCATACCATAATACACAGCTTAGGTTTCACTCTGGGAGATTTGTTCTACCTCCACCCCTCCGCATCCTTCGGAGCGGGGGTCTGGCCGAGGTCGCCCAGTTTTAATGGTCACTTATTGCCTACAGAACCCCCAGCTCCGATGCTATGCCGGACCACCCCAGCAGCATAGCCCCCGAGCCTGGGGCCGAAAAAGACTTGATGAGGTAGTGGCTGGAGAGACAGCATCAGACCATATCAACAACGACGCCTCTTGCCAGGAGCTTGGGGAAGAGAACGCCACGGGTCTTAACCCCCCACCTCATCGCCTCACTGTGTTATTCGAGGCAATGAAAATTTGGGACCTCTGCCAGCAGCAATCACTTGATAAGACCGTTCCACAGTATAAACACGGCGGCACAGTTCACATCCTCTTTTGAGTGAAATTGTTATAAAGTTAAAACTACTCCACACAAGCCAGGCTAGATTTGGAGCAAGTGAAAAAAAAAAGTTAAAGAGCAAAAGGTTATGTAGTTCAACAGGGGGGCGTAGGCACACAGAAACAGAAGTATAATTAATGGATGTGTTGAGTGACTCTGTTTAAACAATTTCACCACAGTGGGCGGCTCAAATCTCAGCTCCCATCAAATGCGGCATTCAGCAGTGGGTTACTCACCTCGGTGCGCTGTGTGCGGGGCTGTGGGGCGTCTGTCTCGATGGCGTACACGTCCACCAGGTAGAGGTCCGAGCCCAGCTCTCGGTCCAGCTCAGCAGCCGTTTGGATCACACCAGTGTGGCGTCCAATGGTAAACAACCGGCCGACCGTCTCACCGTGGCTGCGGATAGCGACGATGAAATACTCCACTTGAGTCGCGGAACCTCGCGGACTGGAGGCATCCAGTGAGATGACGTTGGTGCCCGCCGGCTGACCTTCCTTCAAGATAGTTATGTACTTGGGCTGGGAGAACACGGGCCCATCCTCACCCTGAAGGATGATGGTCAACTCGGTTCGGGAAGTCTTGCGTTCGGCACCATGATCTGTGGCCGACACTGTGAGCGTATACACAAGCTTGGATGGTAGGAGCTGTGACGCCAGTCGTATGTCCCCGCTGTAGCGGTCCATGATGAAGGTGTCGGCGTCTCCCCGGACCAAGTCGTACTCCACCTCGCCGTTCGACCCTTCGTCAGGGTCAAAAGCGACGACTGTCGTCAGGATAGACCCCACGACAACACTGGGCTCGGCTACGAGTGCATTTTGTGACACAAACGTGGGGATGTTGTCGTTGATGTCCGTCACCCAGATAGTCACATTTTTCACGGCGGAGCGACGGAATTCCACAGGTACAGCCTGGTCCGTGGCCTTGATAGTGAGTTCAAAGATGTTGGAGAACTCGCGATCAATGTCTCTGCTGGTGTATACGAGTCCAGTCGTGGGATCAATACTGAAGTGCCCCCCGCGGGGTGTCTGCTGGACGATAGAGTATTCCAATTGACCGTTGATGTCTGCATCAGTATCATGGGCTGTGATCACCATGACAGATGCAGCGATGGGGATGTTCTCTGTAATGGATTTGAATATGTCACCGCTGGTAAATATGGGTGGATTGTCGTTAAAGTCCCTAACGTGAATGATAACCGGAATAGAAGATGAGCGGCTTGGGCGGCCATTATCACGGGCGGTAATATTGAGCTTATAGAACGACTGAGTTTCATAGTCGAGTTTCTTCACAAGGAATATGCTTCCCGTGTTAGGGCTAATACTGAATGTGCCATGATTGTTTGTGGCTGTGATGCTATATGTAATGTCTGCATTTGGCCCCGAGTCAGCATCTGCGGCAGTCACCGATGCCACAAGCTCTCCTATTCTCATGTTCTCCAGGACATCCACAGTCATGGACGACTTGTGAAATGAGGGGGAATTGTCATTTTCGTCAAGAATACTGACACTAAGCAAACAGGAAGAGGATAAAGGTACTGTCCCACCATCTATGGCTAGAATCTTTAGAGAATAAGAGGAAGTTGACTCATAATCCAACGTTCCTACCAAGGTAATCTGACCAGATATGCTGTCTATTATAAATTGGCCTTCCTCGTTCCCTTTGGCAATCTGGTAGCTCACAAGTCCGTTTTTGTTCTCGTCCATGTCAGAGGCAGAGACACGTAGTACTTGGGTCATGTTTTGCGCCGACTCCGAGATGGAAGCCTGGTAAATGTCTTTGGTGAACTTTGGCGAGTTGTCGTTGATATCTTGTATGTAAACTTGCACTTTTGCCTGGTCCCTGAGGGGCTTGGGGAGGCCCTGGTCTGATGAAATGACGGTGAAACTGAACACAGCGGCGCCTCTCTGTCTCATGAGAGACTCACGGTCCAATTGCAGAGTGCTTGTCAATTCACCAGTTACGGCGTTCAGTTCAAAGTTGGTCTGGGGCAATTCAAATGTATATCGGATCTCACTGTTGGGTCCAAAATCCTTGTCATGAGCAAAAACTCGCCCAACCAGCGAACCTCTGGGCTGTTCCTCCTCAAAGTGGAACACATAATTGGTACTGTTGAAGAGTGGGCGGTTGTCATTCACGTCATCCAAAATGACTGAGACGTTGACATGCGCGCTTAAAGGTTCAACACCACGGTCTTTGGCCACAAGTGCCAAGTTATAATGGGCATGTAGTTCTCTGTCTAGTTCTGCTTTGATGTACAGCTGGCCATCCGGAAATATGCCAAACATTTCACCCACATTTCCATCCACAATGTCATAGACAATCTCACCATTCAAGCCAGAGTCTTTATCCATGGCCTCCACTTTGAAGAAGCGGCTGTTTACGGGTTCGGATTCAGGGATTATGACCTCGTATGACAGCTGGCTGAAGACAGGGGAGTGGTCGTTGACATCATATACACTGATGGTGAGGACGAGGGAGGACGTGTGCTGAGGGACACCCAAATCAGCAGCTTCCACCTCTACCTGATAGGAGCTAGTGGTGACCTCTAAAGGACCAGTTAGTGTGATGATACCGTGCTTCTCGTGGATGTGGAAGAGACCTTTAGGGTTCTGCTTCAAGCTGTAAACCACTATGCCATTGGTGCCCTCGTCTGGATCTGAAGCCTGCGCGTGGAAGATGGTGTGTCCTGTACTCCAATTCTCGACAGCACTGACATGTTCCACAGCATGCAGGAAGTGGGGGGCATTGTCGTTTAAGTCCTTCACAGTGATGTTCACCTGTGTTTCGCCAGTGACTTCCCCGCCTCGGGCCACGACTTTAAGCTGGTAGAATCCCTGCTCCTCCCTGTCTATTTGGCTGGCTGCGGTTATTTGACCAACATCATTCATGGCAAAAACGCCACGCTGGTCTCCTGAAGTGATGAGGTAGGTGATGTTTGTATTGAGGTCCACAGTGGTGGCAGACACAGTGCCTATGACGGCTCCGAGGCCCACATTTTCAAACATGACAAAACTATATCCATTCTGACTGAAGGTAGGAGGGTTGTCCTGTGTGTCTATTACAGTGACAGTCACTATAGCGTGAGTATGGGAGCGTAGCCCTCCTCCGTCCACCGCTGTCACCTCCAACTGATAAGCAGTTCTCTCCTCTCTGTCTAAAGAGACTAGAGTGCTAACCCGGCCTGTGTTGCTATTAATGTGGAACTTGGATTTGTCCCCAGCCGTAATTATATAGTTCACTGTGCCGTTCCGGCCTAAATCAGGGTCTGTGGCGAGAACGGTGGTTACATAGGAGCCAGAGGGCTCGTTCTCTTTCACGTTGGCAAAATACTGCACGGGGTAGAACAGTGGCCTGTTGTCGTTAATATCTTTTAGAGTGATGTTGACCCTGGCGACTGAGTGGAGAGGGGGGTTGCCGCCGTCTGCAGCCCGCACATGCAGCAGGAAGGAGTCCTGCTCCTCTCTGTCGAGCTCTGCTGCGGTACTCAGTCTCCCGGTGGACGCCTCCAGAAGGAACAGCTCCTGCGCCGTTGCGGGAGTCTCTGCATCGAACGTGAAGCGAACGCTTCCATTGACGCCAAGGTCGTCGTCGGACGCAGACAACACTAGCAACTCTGTGCCCGCCGAAGCATGCTCCAACAGTGACACATGGTACACACGTTGAGTGAATGTGGGCACCTGGTCATTAACATCAGTGATGTTCACCACAAGTTTAGTGTATGAGATCTTTGGCTGTAGGCCCTGGTCTTTGGCGCTGATGTTGAGCACCACTTCAGACGCCACTTCTCTGTCTAGGAGCGCGGTGCTGGTGACCAACCCGCTGTTCTCGCTGATGGCAAACCACCCCAGCACGTTCCCAGACACCAGAGAGTAACGCAGGTTGGCGTTCTGCCCCGAGTCGCCATCTGTGGCAGAGACGCCTTTAATGTAGCTGCCCATGGGTATATCCTCGCTAATGTCCACTCTGTAGAGTGGCTCTTGGAATATGGGGGGGTGGTCGTTGATATCATTTACAAATATAACTAGGCTTGCAAAGGAAGACCGAGCCATGGGCCGTCCGTTATCTGACACGGACACAGTGAGATTGTAGGAGGATATACGCTCACGATCGAGCACGCTAGCCACTTTGATTAGACTCAGGTTTGGAACTGGTGATGTGTGCACGTCAAAGTGACGCTGCTCGTTACCACCAAGGATGGAAACTGAAATATTTCCATTTGCCATCGGTGAATCAGAGTCTGACACGGTGAGCAATGCCACCACCGTTCCAATCTGAGCATTTTCATCCACAGAGGCAAACTTGGAGGTTGTTGGAAAGTACCTGAATTTGACCACAGGGTCATTGTCGTTGACATCCAGAAGCTTTATGGTGGCCTCTGTTCTTCCAGATAGGGAGGGCACGCCGTTGTCAGCAGCATGGACGGTCAGAGAATACTCTCGTTTGCTTTCAAAGTCCAGCGGCTCTTTTATGACAATCGTGCCTGTTTGTGGGTCAATCTGAAAAGGTGTGCCTTCATCTAAAAAGTATCTCACGTCTGCGTTAACTCCCTCGTCTTCATCGGAAGCCGTTATCTGGAGAACACTGGAGCCCACGGCAGCATCCTCACAAACACTGCCCTCGTATTGCTCCTGGTCAAAAACAGGTGGGTTGTCGTTTATATCCTGAATGGTGACGTTCACCTGTAGATATCCTAACCGTTTGGGATCCCCCTTGTCCTCCACCTCAATGAGCAACTGGTAGATAGGGGCAACCTCCCTGTCGAGTCCCCCGGAGGAGACGAGGTGCAGGAAGGCGCCTTCGCCGCTCGGATTAACTGTAACATCCAGTCGGAACTTCCGCTCATCGTTGCCGTCAACTATCCTGTAGGTCGTGTGGTCCACTCCATTACTGCCAATGTCCGCATCCGTGGCGGTGTCCAGGATCACCTGTCGGCCGCTGCTAGCGTCCTCTTTGAACGAAACAACGATGGACTGGTCGGGGAAAACCGGAGAGTTATCGTTGATGTCTAACACCACGATGCGCACCTCCGTGGGGTAGGTTGGCTGACTAGAGAGCACCACCACGTTGATAATGTCACTTTGCAGAACTTCTCTGTCGATTACGGCGGAGGTGTAGATGCTCCCCGTGGAGCCGTTAATGGAGAACAGTCTGTGGTTCTCGCTGAAACGATACGTGAAGCGCGGCCGCGTCTCGATCGTGCCCACATAGGTCCCGACCGGCTGCTCCTCGTGCACGCGGAACTCCTGGCGCACTTGGCTGGACGCGGAATACCGCGACAGGCTCCATAGGAGCAGCAACACGGCGTGAAACCGACCAAAAGCCGAACCGGTGGCAGCCATGGTCCCTCTCTCCGATCAGACAACGTCCATGCCGAGAATCCGCATCCACCGTCCACTAAAGCATCTTTTCACCGTGCGTATTGCGTGCGTTTTTATAACTCCTGCGCTGCTGCCCGGGGCAAATGTTGTAAAAACTATTCACCGAAAAGTTCCAAAAGATAATCCTCATAAGAGTGTAGAAGAGGTCGCTGGGAATAGTTGAATGAAAAGTTAACGGACTCGTGCAGCTCCAAGTGCAGCGGCGTCCCAGACAACTTTTCCCTCACTTTCTAAAAAAGTAGCTCCGCAACAACGTGCATCATCCTCCGAGCCTTTCGGTCTGTATATCCAACCGCTACCGTGCATGCGTAAAAAAAAGTTTAAATCCACTGCGTTACGGTTCCAAAGGGTATCCAAAAAGTTTCTGTGGCACAGCGCTTCGTGTTGGAGTGCGTCCGGAGCGCGTCTCACTGTGCGTCAAGGCGCAGCGCAACGCACACATTGTCCTGCCCGCGGTCCCGCTAACTTTGGACGAAGCTGGATTCCCACAACTCCCTCCCATCCGGCCAGCGATTGGCTGACGGCTACACACCGCATCCCGCCTTCTGCCGCCGTT